>JAJIRX010000943.1:0-35087 GCA_023853785.1 Psilocybe azurescens
CCAATGATGGCAACAGCGGAGTGCGAGTGGCGGCAACCATGAAGGGCTGAGAGGAAAGGACCGTGGACCAGCGAACGTCAGTGACAAGCGAGCAAGTGCAGGCGACCACAAAGGAGCAAACAACGGCAACTGCCTACAAACTGGCAACGGCAACCGTGAAAGAAGCGAGCCACGGTGACCAGGCAGGCGCAAGCAGCGGCGACCATCGACAAGCCGGCGTGGCGACAGCAACATTGAGGGTGCTACCCGGGCGGACAGCGCCTCCAAATCCCTGGATGAAAGCAATGAAACACATAGGGCAGGAAGTAAGTCTCAGGCTCCTGGAGATCGTGTGGGCCCATCCGACCTAAAACAAGAGGCCACCCCAAGTGGGTCTCGCATGAATCTCCCTCGAAAAACATAAATTGTAGGAATATCACTTGCTCTTTTCTTGTTGCGACCTGGCGGCCTCCCATGCTGTATTATTTGTCGCCATTCCGCTCTGCTAGGTTTCGTGTTTCTTTTTTTGTCATCTGTTTTGTATTGCAACCTGGGCGGCCACTATACATGCTATGTTATTCGTCGTCATTCCGCTCTGCCATGTTTTCGTGTTTTTTTCCGTGGTTTATTATATCAGCACCTTGTATTTTGTCTGCGGGGCCGTAGTAGTTTATAAATTGTTAGGCCCCTTTATTTGTACTATACCATTTGCACACAAATATAGTGCTTGTCTTGACAGTGCTGGGAATCAGTAATAATACAGTGTCTCCCAAAAGACTAAATGAAATTGAAATTATTTTAACGCATTCAATCTGCGGTATCTATGTTGTGATAGTTGATGTTAGCCTTCTTGAACCTAACCTCAGAGACTCTCGCCAGCTCTGTCCACATTGCAATTTGTTCCTCTGCGTAGGCACGGTGTCCAGCTGACTGAATTTCTTCTTTATCTCTTCTCACTTGCCATCTTCCCGCCATATGCATATAAAATCTAACTGTCCAACCCATTTCACGCCTTGTCAGATTCAATTCTTCGGTCCATCGATTTTTGTGCTCTTGCACTGAGCCAGTTGACCCTATAAACTTCATCAATGTAAAAATTGGATCAGTAAGAAGGTATAAAGGACTGTCGTATTCATTGTGGTAAGCGGCATCCGCGCCAGTCGCTTCCCCATACTTGTGCTGCGTCGGCGCCGCTCCAAAACCATGCCATTGTGTCGGAGCTCTGTCCGGGAGCATTTGGATCAACAACACGTTCACTTACCCTACAATGATTGCGTTCAAGGAAGGGGTACTGCTTGTCATGCTTTTCTAGGTCCTGCAATGATACCAACGTCCTCATAACCGACCTGTTGTGGTTGTACATTGCTCGATGTTGGCTTATTGTCCGGTTTAGAAGCTTGACTCCATCCCACGCCCTGGTATTTTTGAAACACTGTTGCGGCCCCTAACATTCTTCGCATAATGATAAGAAAGTTGGATTACCGATGTTCTGACCTGGTCCAGGATATCTTCAGCTTGTCCGCTGACGTATATCAAGCTCTGTTTTACAGAGACCCGCAATATTTCGTTTGTCTTCTGGTTCCAAATTACCAAAACCGGCACCCGTAAATCGTGATGGGAACGGGAGGACTTGCTGCTCAGGGTCAGATCTTGAGATACCTGGAGTATCAACCTCCCGTTCAGGGCCCTCTCTCCAGATAGGTCATCGTCAAGCACTTGGTACTGAGGATCATCAAGAGCATCAACAATGTGAGCTCCAAGAAAATCGTTTGCAGAGGTGCTGAAACTTTCAATTTGTCGTAGCACGGCGCGCTTATTCACCGTATCCAACTTCTGGGCAGTGGTCGGCGACCGCGAGCTTTCTAACGTGTGCTCGCAGATTATACCTTACAAAATGAGGATCAAATGGTAATACACAATGCTATCATCCACTTACATAGCTTCCTCCAATTTCAGTCCCATTGAAATCCATGCTGCTTGACCCGTGCGGCCTCTGGTAGTTAGCTCTGATAATGAAATGGACAATTCAATCTCTCGCCGACTTGGAGCTACAAAGCTGTCAATTGATACAAGGGTGGTGACCGCGACAATGCCTACCCTTCGCAATCTTGTTTTTCATAATATCCATGGCTTTTACATCATCTTGTCGTTGATTTTCTGCTTTCTGAATTTGCTCTATCCACTTAGGTATCTCAGAAGCGGGGCCGACTCTGTGAGGCCATCAAAGTACTCCTGGCTTTTTGCTTGCTGTAGTAATGCGCGATTATATTTCTTTGTAATTGTTTCAGCTGCCTTTTATCAGTGCACAAATTGGTCTTCAAATGAACACACACACCCATGTTGATAACTTTTTCCAGTTGTTATCTCCCATATGATCATCTAAAATCTCAATCCGGTGAGACGCAGTGGCACTTACTGTGCTTCGAGAAATTTCATTCAATGTCACCCAAAGTGTTTCCAGAATTTCACCATCGATTATGCCCACTCCAGGAATGTATGTCGTCGCCCATCTATAAAGACATTCTTCCTTGTGGCCGTGGACATGAAACAGTCCAATAGCGCCAATAAGTGTTATGGCCTCCGGAAGATCCAACTTGCTTGATTTGTTGAATCGCTCGAATAGGTTGACATAGTATTGGCACATAATGTCGTATATGCAGAGAAGACAAGTTATGCCATGCATATGACTATGCTTGATTGCCTGGCTGAGTGCATAATCCATAGACATCTGCTTTTGCCCTTCATGAAGTCAACGACACTTCCAAGACTAAAGCATCCATGCCTCGCACAAGCCCATGCTCCAATGCCTCGACAGCGCTTACCGGGAGCCGCTTTGTCGCTTTCTTTATTTGCGTTATGATTATTGCATGTTGTTTTCTAGATTCGAGGGGGAAGGAGATTTGTTAAGCTGTATTCATGTCGTTTTGGTTTCACACACCCTTGAGTATAATTTGTCGTTCTTGCTTGCTTCAGCTAGATGTTCCTGATAGGGAACGGGGTCCGCCATATATGCTTCGCCATTAGCAAGGTTAACATCGTCCCAATCATTCTTTTGTTTCAAGTGGTAAGCTTTGAAATTGCCATCCCCAACCAAACTACGGATATATAGGTCCTTGTCTGGATCTTCTCTCCAATTGCCTGGGAGATTTATGCCGGGTTGGGGACAAGCAGGACAAAACAAACCAAGCTTTGATAGGTCTGACGCCTGTAGTTATCCAGTGCAAATTTAGCGCAGTTATAGGTGCGGTCGGTGGCCGTAGGGGCGGCACTCGACACTCCTGGAATGGATGCAGAGACGGCATCCGCGATTGCAGCACCGTGCTGGGTTGTGACGGGTATAACGGCTGAGTTCTCGTCACTGACCATCGCCGCCGATTTGTCTTCTGGACATTCAGCATCATGACCATGCCCATAGATTTTCCATAGTTTGAGATTTCTGAATTGACGACAGACCCTTCTTAGCTCTCGATACCGATTTATAACGACCTTCGGGAATGCAGGGCATGTTAGGCATCAAGCTTTTGGTAATATTGGTATCCTGATGTTTTGCATTCTAAATTCGATAGACGGAAGTCTGTTAAGACCTGAAGAGTAAAAACAGTTCGGATGGTTTTAAAACTTCGCGGGAAATAAGCCGAGTTTGAGATAATTGAGATCTTGAAGTGCGGTTGGTCCATGACAAGAGCAGTGAACCACAGGCAGATGGTGAATCCCACTGATATCGACAATCGTCACGAATGGATTATTGTAGGTATTATAGCGCGGTGGAAGGGGAAGTGAGTTTGGATGTGTCCCAGGAACCGGTATTTCAAACATTGGCTCTTGTCCTTCAGGTGGTTCGGCCCCCGCCTCCTCTTCTGCATCACCCCATTCATCTTCCTCAGAGACAGGCGGTGGCCGCTGATCGGACAAATGATGTTCCCCATCCTGTGTTGACGGACACCGGATGCCGCCATGTCCAAGATAGAGCTGTAGTCCTGTTTCCCATAGGGCTCCAACTTGAAAGAAATGTCCATTCCATTTGTCGACGCGATGATAAGGCAGAGATTATGGGCCTCTGCACAGCACTGAGTGCATGTCATCCGGCCTCCGATACAATTCGCGACATCGCCATATTCCAGGCGAACTTCCACACCTTTGACATTCGCCAATGTGAGCCGGGGCTTCCATTTCTAACAATGTCTGCAGATAAGATTTGGCGTCAGAGGTAACCACTCGCGAAGATAGTCGTTTTGAGATATTCCGCTGGAGCGTACATCAGGCAGAGCTTCAAGATTGCTCATCAACTGCTCGTCAGTAAGTCCCTCGTGGCTGAATGGTGAGTCTTCGACTGCAATTTCTTCGGGCAGAGCAAATTCAGGCAAAGGCCCACGCTCTTCGCTTCCTTTTGCACTCTGCTCTTTCCCAACTTCTTTCTTCTTTTACCAAGACGAAGCCATGTCTCTTCTTCTGGGTCGCTATTTTGCTTGTCATCAGGATGTATAATTCGGGCACGACGTATTCCCATTGTTGCTGAGTAAAGAGAAAGATGATTGCAGTGTACAACAACGATATCCTGATCTATGTGCAATTTTCCAAAATAAATGATCCTTGGCACGGCTTTTTGAACTGACGTCACATAAGGCATGAGTGATCGATAATCCTTCGGTCCCCCGCCTTCACCAAACTGATATATACTTACTTCATCCGGAGGCCGCCTTGGCTAATTAATTGATCCTTGGCACGGCCTTTTAAACTGACGTCACATAAGGCATGAGTGATCGATAATCCTTCGGTCCCCGCTTCACCAAACTAACATATACTTACTTCATCCGGCAGCCGCCTTGGCTAAAAATGATCTACAACGATTGCTACTGAAAAGACGTGTGTTTTGAGATTATGATTTAGACCAAGACAACGAGTTTACAAAATAGGTGGCGATGCAGTCGCATGATTTGATTGACATGAGTCTCGGCACAAGTCAGGTCATGATGTGTAAGTCAGTCTCATGTCTCAGGTCACATGATGTGATTGTTCGTGTTCGTAACTGGTTTTACTTCTCAGCGGCCGGTTGAACAATCTTCACGCCTCGCGCTTCATTTTAATCGTTATCACATATTCCGCTTCTTCATCTTCTTCTCCTCCATCTGCTTTAATGTCTTCGGAAATTATCAATCAAATTCACAAGAAGCTTTGTGTAATTACCATCGACCCGGAGGAATACAAGCGTGAATTAAAGCAGCTTTTTGAACAACTGGTGAGTATATAACCACGGTATCTACGTCAAAGCCAGTGATAACAGGTCTATTTACAGAGGAGGGCATATCGGCTGCACACCTCTGAACATGGCAACTCCCGGAGCCGGACAGTGCTCTTTGGTTCGATGTCTACATGACCCTGACGCAAGGTATCAACAAGGGGCCGAACGGCAATGAAAGGCTCAAGCCTAGATATGAGCAAGTCCGGGCTTTAGTCTTAGCATTCGAGAAAGAAGAGGGGAAAGACAAACAGATGCTGCAGCAGATGAGCAAAGCAATCATTTGAAGGCGGCACCCGCAGTGCTGAGTGGTAAGTTATCCGTCGTGGTCAGAAACTTATCTTATATCTGTACAGGAGACCAACATGACGGATCTATAGCTGAGGCAGCCGTCGCCGCTGCCGATGAAGTGCAGATAGAGGAAGCTGCCGCCGCCGCCCTAAGAAGTGTAGACAGAACCGGCGACCGCTGTTATCCCAACAGTGGCCGCCGCCAACTCATCAAACCCTTCAAGGCATTCAAAGATCATGGTTGTGGAGATCCCGCCTAGAAAGGCGACAGTAACGAGAAATCCTGTCCTCAGTGATGAGGAGGAGGGTAATCTAAACAAGCGAAGAAACCGTCCGACAATGAAGAAAGGTAAAGGGAAGGAAGTATCGAGGATGGAGAAAGGTAAAGGGAAGGAAGTATCGAGGATGGAGAGTGATGACGTAGGAGGACTCAGAAGAAGTAGAAAGTAAGCATTTAATTTCCTCTAGTACAAAAACTAATATATTTGTAGATTCAAACCAAAAGGACATTCGCAAGCGTACACGTCAAGTCCCATCGAAGAAGAGGCCGGCGCCCGTCTCGAAGCTCTCCAATGCTTGTCGACCGGCTCAAGAGCCACCCATTGCATCGACATCCGCGGCGGCCGCTCCTCCCACCACCACTCGTCGGACCCGTCCGGCTATCCAAAGAATGGAGGCATCTAATTCCAGTGCTCGTCGACCGGCTCCGTCGACATCCGCAGTCGAGGGACGCATAAGCGGGGCCGCTCGCGTCATCAAAGCAGCCTCGGCCAGGTCATCAAAGGTCAGGGAGTGGACTGAAGGAGAGGTTGCCTGTAGGTCGTGCATTAGAGCACAAATACCATGCCTAGTCATGGTCGACAAGGACAACGGCGCCCATGCTTGTATGGAGTGCAACGCTAAAAGAAGAAGTGCCCGTTAGCAGTGGCGAAATCCCCCATTCTAGGTTTTGGGACGACAATCAACTACGAGATGGCAGATGATCTGTCAGGGGAGGCGTTTAATCCCAATGCTCGAGCAGCAAGGCGGATCCTGGAAGATATGGAGAGGAAGTGGGCAATGCCCGAGGATTTCGGAGGAATCCTCATGAGCATTGTCTCTAGCCTTCGAGTGGTCAGGGACAACAGCAAGCACCTCATGTCGGAATTTCAGAAGTTGAAGGAAACTGTCAACCGGCTGGCATCCGCCCAAAACAACAATGACAGGCTGGTCGACGACGTGCAAGGTGCGACCGACGTTGAGGACGCCCTTCAGCAACCGCATGCAAACGCATCTGAAGGCGAAGTCGAAGCGGCATCGACAACGGCGCCCGCGGATCAGACAACGACGGTTCCAGCGGTCATGATGGGGACATGCCCAAAGTCCATGAAAGTTATATCGCTTCCCGTAAGCGTCTTCTACGCAGGCCTGACAGCACGGATGGAATTACCAACGAAGATGGAGCGGGGGCCGCCTTGAAACGCAAGGCAACTGCGACTGTTGCTGGATGTAGCCCATCCAAGAAACAAAAATGTAGGAATGGCGTGTACTTTTTCTGCACCCTCTCGGGTGACATATTTGTTATATATTTTGTCTTGTCGTTCCGTCGTGCTGGGCTTTCTTGTCGGACATCACCTGTCTTTTTTTTTTTGGGACTTTTACATTTAGTTTTTGTTTGCATTTACTACGTCGGGGCCCATAGTAGTCTGTTGTTCATTTGGCCCCCACGTTAAAATTATACTATATACAGAATTATAATGCAGTTTTGGTCACTTATTTCATGAAAACAGTATGATTCAGCTTCTTAGACAAAGAAAGCGGCAGGTTGAAGGCGGTGGCCACATACTTTTGTAAATATAACCAGCCGCCGCCTTTGCACTGGTCTTTGACTGGTGGGCAGTTGCGCCCACTACGCAAGTGGGATAATTGGCACGGCAAATTTTCATGGGGGAAAATGGGAAAGCCGTTGCAAAAAACGATTCTTGTGCAGCTTTGTGTCAAAAAGCCTGGCATGCACGTACAAACTGACGTCTCAATCGGAATGACTGATTGATGACTCTGGCGGCCACTGTCATCAACAAAATAGGTGCCCAGTGATTTCACATGGCTTCCGTTTTGGTATAAAACTATCTACAATGCTTCTTTCCAGAGCCCGGATGCCAAGAGATCAATAAGCTGGAAGGGATAACCAAGGGATATCAAAATAATTGTCTTTATTTGTGGTCACCTTCCACTGGGAACTTTTTTTTTCTTCTTGTCGATCATCCTACATCCTGATAACGTTAATTCTCTACCTACTCCTACTAAATCAAAAGCTCTGTTTATTATTATGGACTCTGGAAACCTCAATACATCAAACTCAAAGATATCCCATTCCCGCGAACCTGTCAATCCAATGAAATGCTCAATTACTGCGCACCATGAAGATATGGAGGGCATAAACTTTTCCAAGGTCCATATACCTCATCCTGACGACATGGTGGATCCTGGTAGGGACTTGGTTTCTGTCACAGCCGGCCCTATTGTCGGTTTAATGAAATTGTCTACGTATGTTCGTGAATGTCCTTTGTGAAAATGAAATCTGAAAAATTGTTTGCAGTCTTATACACTCTCGTCATGTCAACATTGAGAAAGTCCTTGCCTGCCCTGGCTTTTCGGTAGTGCAGTTTCGCCAATTTACTGACGCGAAGAATCATTATGAAGAGCAATGGATGTTGGGGAAGGTTCGGCTAGTCACGATAAACGGCGAGGTTATTTCTTCAAAGAATCAAAGTAAATGCCCAGCCATCACGTCGGTGACCATCCCAACACAAAGTACTGTGCAAGCAGCTGCCCGGGTTCCGACCATTGCATCCCCAGCAACTGATATGGAGGCCGGTACTGTTCAGGGAACTGCTTGCACTGCAGCCATCGCGATCACGCCATATTCTTATTCCGCCCCAGCAAGCGATAAAGCTCTTGCCGTGTACCTGGAAGTTGCTCCTACAAATTATGTGGCGCTACAAGTTGAGCCTGCCACCGATACAGAAATTGCCACTGTGTTGCCATCCAGTGTAGGAACAAGTGAAGGTGTGGGTACCCTCTCCAGGACACACGTGTCTTCGGGCGGCCGCTATGGAATTGCCAACTACTGTTGGTCTCAAGTGCACACCTCTCCCTTCAGAATCCACCCTGGACACCGAAAATTTGCAACCTCACGTTAGTGATGAAAGCCCTTACAGTGTGATTGCTACAGATGCAGCCACGGCCGACTCTCAGCAATCCGATTCTGTTACATTGGGTGCGGCCTCCATGAAGTCACCGGCGGGCCTAACGCTGCGAAGCGGTTCCTTCTTTGTGCAGGAGTCTTCACTTCCAGATCTTGCTCCAATTGCCAACAACGTGCCATCGAAAAAAAAGACCGGTGGTCAACATCCAAGCAGAACAGGATCATTGGGATTATGCAAGAGCTTATTATGACAAAGTATATAAGCCCAATCATGTTTTCCTCCCGGTCGACCTGAAAGCGGCTGCCAAGGAAGGATATGTCGCTCCCCTCAGTCCCCTACCGTAATCCTCCGTCCATGGAAATATGCGGTGGATCTCCGTGTCGAGGCCTTCTTGGAATACAAGAAAGCTCGGGAAAGGGCTCTTGAAACTGAAGTTCGACAGACGCCAGAGAATTCTAAACCTTCAGCTGCGGCGACAAGAATTAAGAAGTCGGATAGGGTCAAAGATAAAAAGAAATTTCTAATTGAACCGGAGTCTGACGAGGAGTTGTCGGACACCCCACCGCCAAACCCTAATGGTTTTACAAATCTATTCAAATACGAAGACATATTCGATGAGGCAACTATGAAAATGGCCATCGAGGAGAAGTACAGAGACAAGGTTGTAAACGATGAAAGTGAAGAGTACATCAGCGACTTGACTCCCCGGCATCCATAGTGGATTCCGATTACTTCATCAGAAACTCGAAAAGAAAACCAAAAGCGGACCTCTGCATCAACAATAATATGCCTCGGGCGCCCGGCTCCATTTCCCGATATCTGGGGCCCCGGCCCCGATTTACACTTTTACATCTTCACAAACATCGCAAGTACAAGATAATTATGAAAGTAACGTTGAAAGTGCCCCTCGACTCCCACAAGGCTATCAAGCCCCTTCCGAGAGGCCAGCCCTCTTCCTAGTTCTTCAATCCCCAGTTCACCATATGCATCCTCTTCAATGTCGATGGAACCAGGCCCTTCGTCGATTCGTCGATTCCCCACTTCTTCGAATGATAGAAACGCTCTTAACAAAGTTAACAATCGTCTTAGCAGCGAACTCCTCAATCTTTTGAAACCTGTACCAGGTAGACACCCCTGGGATTTTAGTTAGTGTAAACCTTGTAAAGTAACTAGAGACATTTTGACCGTCAATGATGAATTAGTATTTCTGTGCTGTTTTCAAGTGACTGCTTGTTATTAAAGATTCAAAATGCGTTATTGATGTGTTTACGGGCAGTACTTCTCACTCCCCACATATTCCCTAGGACTGGAGGGATTGAGAAAGGGAGTGAAGAGAATAGAGGGAATAGAGGGAATAGAGGGGATTGAAGAGGGAATGAAGGAATTGGAGAGGGAATGGAGGAGAATGATGAGGAATGAAGGGGAATAGAGTTATTTATAGCCAATACAGTAATAAAGTGGAATTCCCACGGCTTGAAGCTGAGTAAAAACAATTTCCCACACCTTTAGGCAGAATATAAAAATAGATTTACACAGTTACCACTAATATCATACATCTACTATACACTGCTTATATAATCTACCCTGTATCATACACCTACTGTACACTGCTTATATAATCTACCCTGTATCATTGGATTCCAACTACAATATTTCAATCTATCAATCTTAGTAGTGTAAATTCATGAGTGCAATATAATATATTAATAACTATATACTACATTATTATCTACATGCAAAGTCCATTGTAACAAAATAAAATAAAAATAAAAATTATAACAGAGTAAAAAGATGGGCGGGAGGGTATATACTTGGGTTAAATGAACAAACAAACACATAGATGTAAAAGAAATGAGAGAACAAAAGAAAAAAGTGAAAAAGTGAAAAAAAAATTTTTTTAAAAAGGGTGGCGGACGGGTGGTCTACATGCCGTCGTCATGGGCATGGTACGCATCCGCCGTACGCATTGTTGTCCTTGCGGCCGTTGTGTCCGTCATGGCCGTCATGCGTGGCCGTTGTACTTGGTGTCGTACATGTCGTCATCGCCATCTTTGCGGCCATTGTGGGTGCCGTATGTGGGTGCCGTACTCGGTGTCGTGTGTGTCATTGTCGTGGCCGCCGTGCGTTTTGTATGTGTTGTACATGTTATCGCCGTGGCCACTGTGCGTGTCGTACATGTTGTTGTTGTTGTCTTTATGGCCATTGTGGGTGCCATACGTTGGTGGCGTACTTGTTGTGTGTGTTGTCATCGTGGCCGCCGTGCGTGTCATGCATGTCATGCATGTCGTTGTTGTGGCCACCGTGCATGTCGTACGTGTTGTGGTACATGTCGATGGTCGTCGTGGCCGCCGTGCGTGTCGTACATGTCGTTGTTGTCGTCTTTGCAGCCGTTGTGGGTGCTGTACATTGGTGGTGTACTTGGTGTTGTGTGTGTTGTTGTCGTGGCCGCCGTGCATGTCGTGACGTAATATATTAGTTGTGGATTCAGACCTATCAAATTTTGTCCATACATCTGAAAGCCAGGCATTGCCAGGCTCACTGAGAGTCACACAGAGAATGACAAGACCAAAATATATTAATAGAACAACTGACTAGCTACAGGTGTGTACAGTGCATAAGGTCTAAGGTAAGTCTATATCAAGAAAATGTGGTTTGGGGATCATAGTCATATGCACATAAATGTATAAGATAAGATAATATGGAAAGGGGCTGTGGTAAGACTGGGGCACCAGGCTTACAGCATCTATATTATTTAAGGAACTAAATACATGATAATAATAGCAATAATAATAATAAATAACATGATCAGGACCTATGGTGGAAGAGCCATTGTCCTGATGTACATGGCCTGCAGCAATGGTGGTGGACACAACCAAACCATCAGCAGCAGTGAGAGGGCCACTGCTCTGGTTGGAGATTCCCATAAGATAATCAACATCAGCCACAGTGGTGGAAGGTGCACTGGGCTGATGTGGTGGTAGGTAGGCAATGGCATGGGTAAACCCACGGGTATTGCGCCAGCACCCCATACCCTACCCGTGGGGCAACCCTACCCATAACCCTACGTGTTTACCCACCAAAAGAGAATAAAAACATCCAAATTGGCCCATAATTGAAGGAGATATGACTAATTTCGAAGAATTTTGCGAAATCAGTCATATCTTCCTCAGTTTTGGTCCGAAAAATATGTTTTTAGACTCGTTCAAAAGCTGATGGGTAGGGCTATTGTAACCCGTACCCTACCCGCGCGGTACGCGTACCCCTAACCATACAGGTTACCCCAACTGGTGCCATTACCTTGTGGTAGGCCTGAAGGCTTGGAAAGGGACTCACTATCAGCAGCAACAGTGAGAAGCACAGACACAGTAGGAGGGGAAGGGAGAACTGGGAGGGCACTCGGGAGGGGCTACCAAGGTGGCAGCCCCATCAAGCTTCTGCACAACACTAAAAAAGCGAACATAAAATTAATATATCTATATTTTTGAATGAAAAAAGGGGGAGGGGGTATGCGTACGGTTTGAGGTGGGTGGGGGGCCCTTTGCGGCCTCTGGGGCGTCCTCCTGACGTTGCTGTGTCGAAGTTTTACAGCTGTGAGGGGTGGTATGGGTTGGTTAGCACCGGAAAAGCTCGCAAAAGCGAGTGCACGCACATTTCTGAGGGTGCCTTGCCTCTGGCACCCTTCCCTCACCCTCATCGGCCTCTGCTCCTTCTTCCCCTGCTGCGGTTCATAGAGAGAGGAAGGAGTGGAGAGGGAGGGAGAGGGAGGGGATGGATGTTTGGGTGGTGGGGAAGGAGGGGAGGGGAGAGTGGATGGGGGAAAGGGAAGCAAGAATTGAACCGACAAAGGGGTGATGTAACATGGAAACCGTGACACCGGCTGTTGCGAAGATGCCGAAATCACGCGTGTTTGATGGACGGATTTTCGGACCGTTTAAGGGTCCAAAATATGTCCGGCTGATCAGTATCCCATCAAACGGTTACCGATCAATCAAAATCGTATGTAAATTAATTAATTGATTCTAATCTACATCATAATGATCATCATAATGATGGTAACAATGAGCACCATGCGGACGCCAGTAATTAATTGATTCTAATCTACATCATAATGATCATCATAATGATCGTAACAATGATCGTAACAATGGGCACCATGCGGACGCTAGTAATTAATTGATTCTACATCATAATGATCATCATAATGATCGTAACAATGAGCACCATGTGAACGCTAGTAATTAATTGATTCTACATCATAATGATCATCATAATGATCATAACAATGAGCACCATGCGGATGCCAGTCCGTTTTCGGTTCCGTTCTCGGTTCCGTTCCGCGGTAATCCGTTTTGTAAACGGATTCCGTTTAATTCCGCTGCGGAATCCACCATTCCGCCGGAATTGATAATAAATAATATGGCAGGGCTTTGTGCCATATTTCTGCCCTCATTCCCGGCGGAATGGCGGATTCCGTAGCGGATTCCGGCGGACTCCGGCCGGAATATGTGGGGGACACAAAAGCCCTCTTTACGGGGTACACAAAGAGAAGGTGCAACTGGCCCCGCATTATATTCCAAACTAACTTTGAATTGCTATGAGTTGAGACAGTTGAATGATAGAAAGTGGCAGCGACGGTGCCGTGCGTTGTTATGCGCTCCACTTTATTTGGGAATAATTTTGGAACTATTTCATATTGAGATTCACCCATGTATACTAAAATATGAGCAACAGACGCGGGCAGACATAGTAGACAACGACAATGACGGGCGCCCTGACATATTCCCGAATTGGATGGCGTCTCGTTTCCGAAAGTTACGGCAGCCTATGGTGTAATCTAAATTTCTGTGGCAACCACTTTCTGTTCCATCCCAATTCCCAGATTCTGGATTTCACCTGCGGCACCGGTGGCAAATAATTGAAAACCCTACGGAGTCCGCCACACAAATTTCTGGGTCATCCATCACCATACCCGCACCGGCTGCCGATATTCAATTTATGAAAGTCTTCCGGCATCCGCTGAGCATAAAACCGGTTGCTGATTCACAGTTCCAGTGGCGGCGACTAATGATCAATTCAAGCAGCTCCCCAGTTGCCAATCTTAATTTTGGAGACCAGAACGGCTCCATTATATATATACAGGTTATGGAGCCGGCTCTAGGGCGAGGCAGTAAATAGAAGGCAGGACGGCAGCCGCTCAATATTTACATACCGTGGCACCCGTGGTGCTTCAGATGAAGCCCGGCGAGCAAGTCAATGCGGCCCCGATTCCATCCAATCTCATTCAAATTTCAATTGATTTGCCAAGTGAGCTGCATAACAAATATGTATTGGATATGTAGAGCATTTTAAGATATGCGGAAGCCGTACTGCACTTCAACACCCTCGTGGCGGAGGCCGTACTAGAAACTGCATAAATTGAGGAACCATTTTACCATCTGTTTTACTGCAATCTCTCAAACGAGCATTCATGCTAGACAAATGACGAGTACAAATTCTATTTTATATTTTATTTACCTCAATCGGACCTCCGCCCCTTCCCCCCTGCCAATTCTCCCCACAATCCATCCTAAATTGGTATACCAGGGATGGTAAAAGTGTCCAGAATGGGATGAAAGTACCCAACAGAAAGTGCATTAGAATGACGGGAGCCCGACGCCAGATTTGCTGAAAACCGGCTGCCGAAATCAAAAATCGCTCCCGCGCGAAGGGTGTGCCAGGGTGCAGTGTACCAGGGTGGTGTCCACTTGACACCGTACCTCACATGACATTGTTGGGCCCTCGCTTGACACCGTGACGAGCACTACATAATTGTCTTTCGCCGAGTCTCTTTCGGGCCGTGTGACACATCACATCATAATTAATTCAAATTCCGTATGGTACATAATTAGATCACTGTCCCATGTGGTCCGCTGGAGTCCGCCACGGAATTCGCCATTCCGCCGGGAATGAGGGCAGAAATATGGCACAAGGCCCTGCCATATTATTTATTATCAATTCCAGTGGAATGGTGGATTCGCAGAGGAATTAAACGGAATCCATTTACAAAATGGATTACCCCAGAACGGAACTGAGAATGGAACCGGAAACGGACTGGCATCTGCATGGTGCTCATTGTTACGATCATTATGATGATCATTATGATGTAGATTAGAATCAATTAATTACTGGCATCTGCATGGTGCTCATTGTTACGATCATTATGATGATCATTCTGATGTAGATTAGAATCAATTAATTAATTTACATACAATTTTGATTGATTGGTAACCGTTTGATGGGATACCAATCAGCCGGACATATTTTGGACCCTTAAACGGACTGAAAATCTGTCCATCAAATATGCATGATTTCGGCATCTTGGCAACAGCCGGGCGTCCACGGTTTCCATGTTACATCACCCCTTTGTCGGTTCAATTCTTGCTTCCCTTTCCCCCATCCACTCTCCCCTCCCCTCCTTCCCCCACCACCCAAACGTCTATCCCCTCCCTCTCCCCTCCCTCTCCACTCCTTCCTCTCTCTATGAAATGCCCACCACCACCCAGCGAGCGCCAGTTGTGCCTCAAATCGCACACCGCCGCCACTGCTGCTCCCCCTCTTTCCCCTCCCAAGCTGTGTGTTTCCTGTAAGTGGAACCGGTTGAACGTCAACAAGTCGGCCACCAAACGGACGAAAACCGCAGCAGAGGAAGAAGGAGCAGAGGCCGATGAGGGTGAGGGAAGGGTGCCAGAGGCAAGGCACCCTCAAAAATGTGCGTGTGCTCGCTTTTTGTGAGCATTTCCGGTGCTAACCAACCCATACCACCCCTCACAGCCGTAAAACTTCGACACAGCAACGTCAGGAGGACGCCCCAGAGGCCGCAAAGGGCCCCCCACCCACCTCAAACCGTAAGCATACCCCCTCCCCCTTTCTTCATTCAAAAATATAGATATATTAATTTTATGTTCGCTTTTTTAGTGTTGTGCAGAAGCTCGATGGGGCTGCCACCTTGGTAGCCCCTCCTGAGTGCCCTCCCAGTTCTCCCTTCCCTCCTACTGTGTCTGTGCTTCTCACTGTTGCTGCTGATAGTGAGTCCCTTTCCAAGCCTTCAGGCCTACCACTAGGCAATGGCACCAGTTGGGGTAACCTGTATGGGTTAGGGGTATGGGTACCGCACGGGCAGGGTACGGGTTACGATAGCCCTACCCGTGAGCTTTCGAACGAGTCTAAAAATGTATTTTTCGGACCAAAACTGAGGAAGATATGACTGATTTCGCAAAATTCTTCGAAACTAGCCATATCTCCTTCAATTATGGGCCGATTTGGATGTTTTTAGGCTCTTTCTGGTGGGTGAACACGTAGGGTTACGGGTAGGGTTGCCCCACGGGTAGGGTATGGGTTGCTGGCGCGATACCCGCGGGTTTACCCATGCCATTGCCTACCTACCACCACATCAGCCCAGTGCACCTTCCACCACTGTGGCTGATGTTGATTATCCTATGGGAATCTCCAACCAGAGCAGTGGCCCTCTCACTGCTGCTGATGGTTTGGTTGTGTCCACCACCATTGCTGCAGGCCATGTACATCAGGACAATGGCTCTTCCACCATAGGTCCTGATCATGTTATTTATTATTATTATTGCTATTATTATCATGTATTTAGTTCCTTAAATAATATAGATGCTGTAAGCCTGGTGCCCCAGTCTTACCACAGCCCCTTTCCATATTATCTTATCTTATACATTTATGTGCATGTGACTATGATCTCCAAACCCCATTTTCTTGATATAGACTTATCTTAGACCTTATGCACTGTACACACCTGTAGCTAGTCAGTTGTTCTATCAATATATTGTGGTCTTGTCATTCTCTGTGTGACTCTCAGTGAGCCTGGCAATGCCTGACTTTCAGATGCATGGACAAAATTTGATAGGTCTGAATCCACAACTAATATATTAAAGTTTTTGCAGTCTGTTTATAAGACAAAAGAATCTTGTCCTGATTATATATGTATTGACAAAGGATGTCAAGTGTTGCAAACAGCTGTTACCAATAGAAGTTGGGATGCTATGTGGAAAAAAACATTAAAATTTATTGTGGACACTTACCATTATATTAATCACCAAGCCAATGATTATCTTTGTTGAATGTACTGCAATCCTTCTTTGGGTGATGGTTCAGCTCTAAATCTTGTAATTATTGCATATAATAATAATGGCAATGCATATGCCCAGGAAGCCTTTAATACACAAGTGTGTGAACAATTAAATGCATGGCTGGGTGGTTTTGAATCTATATTTAAATATATGACACCTAGCAATTTCAACTGGTTTCTACACACAATGCTATTTTACCACATAAAATATATCATTGCAAAGTAGAAAAGAAAGGCAGAGTCTTTAGATAGTGACGATGAAAATGAAGAATTAGAATTGGATGAAAAGACTAGTGATTCTAGTGAAGTGGAGACCAGTGGTTCTGACTCAGGCTAAATTGAATACAAGTGTGTAAAAAACAAGTTAATTCACATAGTAGATTATATAAGCAATGTACAGTAGGTGTATGATACAAAGTATATTACATAAGCAATATATAGGTGTATGATACAGGGTAGATTATATAAGCAGTGTACAGTAGGTGTATGATATAAAATAGATCATATAAGCAGTGTATAGTAGGTGTATGATAGTAGTGATAACTGTGTAGATCTATTTTTTTATTCAGCCCAAAGGTGTGGGAAATTGTTTTTACTCAGCTTCAAGCCGTGGGAATTCCACTTTACTACTGTATTGGCTATAAATAACTCTATTCCCCTTCATTCCCCTCTATTCCCCTCTATTCCCTCTCCAATTCCATCATTCCTCTTCAATCCCTCTTCATTCCCCTTTCTTTCTATTCCCTCTATTCCCTCTATTCCCTTCACTCCCTTTCTCAATCCCTCCAGTCCTAGTGAATATGTGGAGGAGTGAGAAGTACTGCATAATTGAAGGAGATATGGCTAATTTCGAAGAATTTTGCGAAATCAGTCATATCTTCCTCAGTTTTGGTCCGAAAAATACATTTTTAGACTCGTTCGAAAGCTCACAGGTAGGGCTAAGGGAGGGTACTCAGGAGGGGCTACCAAGGTGGCAGTCCCATCGAGCCTCTGCACAACACTAAAAAGCGAACATAAAATTAATATATCTATATTTTTAAATAAAAAAAGGGGAGGGGTATGTGTATGGTTTGAGGTGGGTGGGGGCCCTTCGCGGCCTCTGCGGCGTCCTCCTGATGTTGCTGTGTCGAAGTTTTATGACTGTGAAGGGTGGTATGGGTTGGTTAGCACCAGAAATGCTCACAAAAAAGCGAGCACACGCACATTTTTGAGGTGCCTTGCCTCTGGCACCTTCCCCTTCCCCTCACCCTTATCAGCCTCTGCTCCTTCTTCCCCAGCTGTGGTTTTCATCTGTTTGGTGGCCAACTCATTAAAATTTGACTGGTTCTGCTTAAAGGAAACACATGGCTTGGGAGGGAAAAGAGGAGGGCGGCAGTGGCAGCAGTGTGTGATTTGAGGGACAATTCCCACTTGCAGGGTGGCGGTGGGCATTTCATAGAGAGAGGAGGGAGTAGAGAGGGAGGGAGAGGGAGGGAAGAGGGAGGGCATGAACATTTGGGTGGTGGGGAAGGAGGGAAGGGGAGAGTGGATGGGGGAAAGGGAAGCAAGAACTGAACTGACAAAGGGGTAATGTGGCATGGAAACTGTGACACTGGCTGTTGCCAAGATGCCAAAATCATGCGTGTTTGATGGACGGATTTTCAAACCATTTAAAGGTCCAAAAATATGTCCAGCTGATTGGTATCCCATTAAACGGTTACCGATCAATCAAAATTGTACGTAAATTAATTAATTGATTTTAAATTACATCATAATGATTGTAACAATGAGCACCATGCATATGCCAGTCTGTTTTGGTTCTGTTCCAGGGTAATCTGTGTTGTAAATGGATTCCATTCAATTCCGCTGGAATTGATAATAAATAATATAGCAGGGCCTTGTGCTATATTTCAGCCCTCATTCCCGGCGGAATAGTGGATTCTGTGGCAGACTCTGGTGGACTCCGGCCAGAATATGTGGGAGACACAAGAGCCCTCGAATATTGTACTAGTTTATTACAAATAACAATCACAAAAATAAGGGCCTCTGTGTCTCACTATGAACTGTAAGCTCAGAATATTTTACACCCTTCCATCAGCCAGACATTCACCAGAATCTCACCAGAATCTCACCAGAAATTTTCAGCAGTCCTAGACCAGAAAAATCCTCATTCTGGATATAGCAAGTCCGACAGAGTCTGACTGGGGACTGGCCAAAAATGGAGGGCCATGTAATGACCTCAGTTTGGTAACACTTTTTTGCAGATTTCCCAGCCATATATGATAGAGACTCCACATGGAGTCCAGCTGGAATCCACTCATATTACATGTGGGCCAATGTGGAGGATGTGGAACTACATGGACACTCCATGTGGAACTTTATCTGTAGTTCCACATCCTCTATATGGATTTCATATAGATTTAACTTATGAGTTATGGAGAATTTAGCACTCCTCCATGTACAGTGACTCAAAAACTGTCTGGATGTTTTTGAAATTGAACTTAAACTGACTATAATAACATGTAATCTTAATGAAATTATATAATTTAAAATGCACTAGAAAGCCTTGGATCGCAGCTTTCAGGAGATATAACATATGTTTGTATTTGGTTGGTTCATATATTATTATTAAATACTTTATAAAAATAACACATCCAGACAGTTTCTTTGTGGCCCGTTGGAATATGGGTATTGATATAAACTAGTACTTTGTGTGACCCCACTTTGCTTTCAAAACATCTAAAACTCTTCTAGACATACTATTGATTGATTTCACATAGTCTTCCTTGGGTATTTCCTCCCATTCCTCCAGTATTCTGCCCTACAACTCCTGGATATCCTGTGGAGCATTTTTGTATTCTACAAAGCACATTTTGAGAATATGCCACAAATTTTTGATTGAATTGAGATCTAGTTATTATGCTGGTCAGTTCACTAGCTCTATTTTATAGTCTTTAAGCTATTTCTGAGCCTTTTGGATGTGTGCTTGAGGTCATTATCTTGCTAAAAGATGAAATCATCCTGATTAAGGATGTAATACTGTAGAGTTTGGAAGACATAGTCATCCAAAATGCTTACATAGAGTTCTCCATACATCTTACCTTCTATCCTGCACATGTAGCCAATACCACTTGCTGTTATACAACTCCAAATCATCATATATCCTGCTCCAGATTTGATGGTTTTCTACATGCTGAGTTTGGAGAGGAGAACCAGCCTTTTCCTCACCTACTGCCTTAAAACTGACCCAATTCAATTGATCTTGGTCTTATCTGCAAAAATAACATGTTTTCAGTCTTTTCTGTTCAGTTTTCATACTTCTGGACAAATTTCAAATAAGCCTTCCTATTGTTCTTAGGGAGGAATGGCTTTTTGATCTTGACTTGTGCTACAAGATCCTGTTTTGAGTGAATTTTGAATGGTTTAGATGGAGATAGATGTGTTAGTGATGGTGGGAAGCTGACAGCAGAGTTGTGTGGAAGTACCAGCCTGTCCAGTGGAGACAAGTCAAACTAGGTGGCAGTGGTCATGGGAAGTGAGCTTAGAAAAATGGTCTTCATGATTTTTTTATCAATAACTCTATCTCAAAATATATCACCCAAATATTTGACTTCAAAACACCTAGTTTGACATCAGTTTTGCAAATAGAATCACCATTTTCTAGCATAAAGATGATGTTAGAGTATAATTTAAAAGAGAGAGAGTACATGACTATGTAGTAGAGAATAATGGGCTATAAACTTGTAGGAATGTAAAGTTTCAGTCTTTGTTATATACTTCCAACATGTTTTCATTCATTTGATATTTTTTTACATGTTTGCAATAACAAAAACCTTATTGTGTTAATTCCAATGGGCCGCAAAGAAACTGTCCAGATGTGTTATTTTATAAAGTATTTAATAATAATATATGAACCGAAAAATACAAATATATGCAATATCTCCTGAAAGCTGTTATTCCGGGCTTTCCAGTACATTTTAAATCATGTAATTTCATAAGGATTACATGTCATTATAGTCAATTTAAGTTCAATTTCAAAAACATCCAGACAGTTTTTTGAGTCACTGTATTCTGATCAGTACTGATCAGCCAGTACTTTACAATCCCCACACAGTCCATATGGACTTCAGTGGACTCCAGTGGATTCCACTGAACTTTAGTAGATCTTATACTATACAAGTGAATATGGGAAGTCTTTCCTTTCCCCACACAATCCATATGGACTCCACTGGACTCCACTGGACTCTCTGTCCAGCCAAACTGGCTGACAGATTTTCTAGTCCACTGGACTGGAACTGGACTGCAGTCCACTGGAGTCCACTGGATTTGCACAGGACTCCTGCCAAATTTTCAGTCCAGTCTCAGTCCAGTGGATTATGAGTCCAGTCAAGTCCACTGGAGTCTGCTGGAGTCCAGTGGACTGGGGCTTAAATATTCACTGAACAACAACAAATAATATATTTATTAGCACAGTCCAGTGGAGTCCACTGGATGCAATAATTAACACAATATCCGAAGTATTAGTTATTAATATTAATTGCACAAATAAAAGAGTAAAATTAATAGAAATAAACTCAATGAAATAACAATTAAATGAAACAATAGTTAAATTTACATGGGAGCAAAACCTCCCTATGGATACATTTTGTATTTTGTTCAGTCCGCAGGGCGAAATTTCACAGGCACATGTGACAGGCACATGTGCCCAGCATCGGCCAATCGGCACAACAACAGTCCGTCAGACCCCACCCTTTCTTCCGACTACCACCACCACCATCTCGTTGGTCGGAGCCAGGCGGTATGGACGGGTACGAAGACAGCAAGGATGGACAATGGCAACGAGGACAGGGACCAGGACTGAGATGACGGCTGCGACAGCGACAAGGACAGCAATGGCGGCTGCAATGGCGACAGGTACAACAGGGACGAGGACGAGGGACCAGGACCAGAACGACAGCTGCGACAGCGACAAGGACAGCGACAGCAGCTGCAACAGCGACGGGTACAATGGGGACGAGGACGAGGATGGGAGCAGTACGACAGGGACGAGGACAGGGACAGGGACAAGGACAAGGACAGGGACGGGTACCGATGGAGATGAGGACAAGGACGGGGATGGGGACAATGGCTGCGACAATGATGAGGATGGGTACAGCAGCTGCAGCAGCGACAGCAATGGGTACAGACATGTACAATGATGGCGGCTATGACGCGAACGACAGCGACAGGTATGAGGACAACACGGATGACAGTAATGGGTACGAGGACAACACAGATGACAGCAACGGGTATGAGGACAACACAGATGACACATACAAAGGTGACGACAATGAGAACGGAGACAATGGCTGCGACAGCTATGAGGGTGAGGGCAACGGGTACAAGGATGGCGAGGACGGCAGCTGCGACAAGGACAAGCATGGCAGCGACAAGGATGCAACAGCGACAAGGATGCAACAGTGACAAGGATGCAACAGCGACAAGGATGCAACAGTGACAAGGATGCAACAGCGACAAGGATGCAACAGTGACAAGGATGCAACAGCGACAAGGATGCAACAGTGACAAGGATGCAACAGCGACAAGGATGCAACAGTGACAAGGATGCAACAGTGACAAGGATGCAACAGCGACAAGGATGCAACAGCGACAAGGATGCAACAGCGACAAGGATGCAACAGCGACAAGGATGCAACAGCGACAAGGATGCAACTGCGACAAGGATGCGAACGACAGTGACAGGTATGAGGACGGCGGCTGCAACAGTGACGACAAGGGCAAAGACGATGCGGACAGCGGCTGCAAAGACAACACAGATGGCAGCTACAAAGACAACGATGAAGGGCACAACACGTACCGGCGACCTGATGGACAACACGTACAATGGTAAAGTACTGCTCCTGCCCCCTTTTTATTTTTATTTTTATTTTTATTCGCTTTTTTATTCGCTTTTTCTTCCTTTTGTCTTGGCCCTCGCATGTAGATAGTAATGTATTAAATAGTTATTAATATACTGTATTCCACTAATCTGAATTTATGTTAAGATTGAATTTATTTACTGTATCAAGTCCAGTGGATTCCAGTGGACTGCAGTTATCTTAGTCCATATTCACTGTACTGGAGTCCACTGGAGTCCACTGGACTCTGTTTTCCTTTTTACACTCAGTATATAGGCAAGTCCAGTGGAGTCCATATGGACTGTGTGGGGATGGTAAAGTACTGTGAATATGGACTAAGATAACTGCAGTCCACTGGAGTCCAGTGGAGTCCAGTGGACTTGATACAGTAAATAAATTGGAATCCAAGTTCATTCCAGATTAGTTCATTAAAGAGAGGACTTAGTGAAATTCACCAAGTCCAACTTTAATTCCACATAGAATAGAATGGAATGGAATCCAGTTGGATTCCAACTGGAATGTATTACTTATTGTAGATTCACATAACAGTATAATGTAATATATAGAAAACTATGTATTACATTATTATCTACAATGTTATATACAAAAATAAATAAATAAGCAAATAAATAAAAAGTGGGGCAAGAGGATGTCATAACCTTGCTGTACACGTTGTGGTGGCTGTTGTATGCATCCGCCATGGCCGTTGGTGTCCATTGCATCCATTGTACGTGTCGTCTTGCAGTACACATTGTCTGTTGGGTGGTTGGTACGAGTCATACCCTTTGTTGTTGTCTTTGCAGCCGCCGTCCAAGTCGTCTTTACAGCTGCTGTCCACATTGTCTTCACTCTTGTCATCGCTGACACAGCCGCCGTCCTCGTACCCGTCAGTACCAGTTGCCATTGTTCACGTCCTCATTGCTGTTGCAGCCTTGCAGCTGCCATGCTTGTCCTCATCACAGCTTCCGTCCTCGCCATGCTTGTACCCATCGCCATCGCCCTCATTTCTGTCGCAGCTGTTGTCTTTGTGCTCATTGTTGTTGCCTTTGTATGTGTTGTCCATGTTGTTCTTGTACCCGTTGCTGTTGTCCATGTCTTTGTCATCATAGCTGCCATCGTTGTACCCATCTGTACCCATCTCTGTTGCAGCTGCCATACCCATCCTTGTTGTTGTCACTGCTGCCTTCCCATCCTAATCATTGTTGCTGCTGCCTTTGCCGTCCTCATCATTGTCGCAGCCATTGTCCCTGTCCCTGTCCTCATCCTCGTCTCTGTCATCTCTGTCCCCGTCGCAGCTGCTGTCCCTGTCCTCATCACTGTCACAGCCGTTGTCCTGGTCCCAGTCCCTGTCCTCGTCAGCCATCCTCATACCCATCTGTACCCATCACTGTTGTCCTCATTGCTGTCGCTGCTGCTGTCCTTATCCTCATCATAGCCACTCTTGCCCTTGCCCTCATCCTTGTCTGGGTCATCCTTGCCTGTGTCCGGGTTCTTGCCTACATCATCATCCAGGTCCTTGTTGTTTGCATTTGTGGTCATCCTCATCTGGGTCCTTGTTGTTGTTGTCGTGGTCATCATCATCCTCCATCACATTGGGTCGGCTGTTGCCTGGCTCCAACCAACAGGGTGGTGGTGGTGGTAGTCAGAAGAAAGGGTGGGGTCTGACAGACATGTTCATTTGATTGTTGTTGTGCCGATCAGCTGATGCCGGGCATGCATGCGTGTCACATGTGCCTGTGAAATTTCACCCTGCGGACTGAACAAAATACAAAAATGTATCCAAAGAGAGGCTTTGCTCCCGTGTAAATTTAGCTATTGTTTTATTTAATTGTTATTTCATAGAGTTTATTTCCATAGATTTTACTCTTTATTTTTTGCAATTAATATTAATAACTAATGATCATACTTTGGATATTATGTTAATTATTGCATCCACTGGACTGTGCTAATAAATATATTATTTGTTGTTGTTTAGTGAATATTTAGGCCCAAGTCCAGTGGACTCCAATGGACTCCAATGGACTCCAGTGGACTCCAGTGGACTCCAGTGGACTTGATTGGACACATAATCCACTGGACTGAGACTGGACTGAAAATTTGGCAGGAGTCCAGTGCAAGTCCAGTGGACTCCAGTGGACTGCAGTCCAGTCCAGTCCAGTGGACTAAACAATCTGTCGTCCAGTTTGGCTGGGCAGAGAGTCCACTGGAGTCCATATGGATTGTGTGGGGAAAGAAAAGACCTCCTGATCAGCAATTGAGATCTTCTGATCAGTTCTGAGCAGTGATCTAGAACACTTTTCACTGCCCAAATGGTCTGCAATTGTTTAAAATTTTGGTTGAACAGATCTGAGATCAGAAAACTTGGAACTGAACAACTAACTCAGAAACTGAGTAGTACCACTCAGCTCCAGATCAGATCACCTGTAATAAATAAATATCATGTACCAGAAATTGAAGGATCTGTATCTAATTTGGCACTGTTTGCAGTAGATAAAAAGGAAATTCTTGTTAAAAGTGAGTATGCAATACTGAAGTAAACAAATTAAAAAATGCATTCATTAAAAATTAAACCCAGGGCTACAGACAAGTCATATGACTTTAACTTTACAGTATTTTGCATATTGTATATGCTGACATAATATTCACATAATAATTTAATTACAGATGTATCACACTCAATTTTTGATCATTTTGATATATAATATGTGGATTAGTTGGTAGAACATGTGCAAAATGAATATATATAAAGCTGTTGCATCAGGAAAAAGGAATTTGCCCTGAGAATGTCTTAGGTAATTACAACCTTTATAAAGCACATTTATCACTCTAGGCTGCTTTGGGATGTCTTTGTGGTCTTTGGAAATAGTCTGATTCCTCAAAGCTTTCTGCAGTCTTTGCAAGATCTCAAATTTCTCTAAAGCTCTCTATAAGTCTTTTAAAAATTCTAAATTACCACAAAGCATTCTTGAAATTTCTGAGCATAGCATTATTAAATCTTAGATAAGTATAGGAATGGCATGGATAACCAATGGGAATCTCGCGCTATACCTATACCTATACCCTTAATGAGCCCAACCCGCAATCTGTCGGGTTTACCTGTCAAAACGGGCCCAAAAACAGCCTGAACAGTTGAGAAATGAGGGAGATAGATCAGAAATAGTGAATTTCACTACTTCCTTTCTATCTCACTCAATTCTCAACCATTTGGGATGTTCTAGAGCTCGTTTGGAATCTCACACATATGCAATTTGTTACCCGTACCTGTGCATACTGTTGCCAGTACTTCTCACTCCCCACATATTTCCTAGGACTGGAGGGATTGAGAAAGGGAGTGAAGGGAATAGAGGAATAGAGGGAATAGAGGGGATTGAAGAGGGAATGAAGGAATTGGAGAGGGAATGGTGGGGAATGATGGGGAATGAAGGGGAATAGAGTTATTTATAGCCAATACAGTAATAAAGTGGAATTCCCACGGCTTGAAGCTGAGTAAAAACAATTTCCCACACCTTTAGGCTGAATATAAAAATAGATTTACACAGTTACCACTAATATCATACATCTACTATACACTGCTTATATAATCTACCCTGTATCATACACCTACTATACACTGCTTATGTAATCTACCTTGTATCATACACCTACTGTACATTGCTTATATAATCTACTATGTGAATTAACTTGTTTTTTTACACACTTGTATTCAATTTAGTCTGAGTCAGAATCACTAGTCTCTTCATCCAATCCTAATTCTTCATTTTCATCATCACTATCTGATGACTCTGCCTTTCTTTTCTTTCTTGCAATGACATATTTTGTGTGGTAAAATAGTATTGTGTATAGAAACCAGTTGAAATTGCCAGGTGTCATACATTTAAGTATAGATTCAAAACCACCCAGCCATGCATTTAATTGTTCACACACTTGTGTATTAAAGGTTTTCTGGGAATATGCATTGCCATTATCATCATATGCAATAATTACAAGATTTGGAGCTGAACCACCATCTAGAGAAGGATTGCAGTACATTCAACAAAGATAATCATTGGCTTGGTGATTAATATAATGGTAAGTGTCCACAATAAATTTTAATGTTTTTTCCACATAGCATCCCAACTTCCATTGGTAACAGCTGTTTGCAACACTTGACATCCTTTGTCAATACATATGTATTCAGGACAAGATTCTTTTGTCTTATAAACAGAATGCAAAAACTTTAATATATTAGTTGTGGATTCAGACCTATTAAATTTTGTCCAAGCATCTATATTATTTAAGGAACTAAATCCATGATAATAATAGCAATAATAATAATAAATACCATGATTGGGACCTATGGTGGAAGAGCTGATAGAGTCCAGGTGGACTCCAATTGGAGTGCCAACTTTAACTTTGAATAGAACAGAATCCAGTTGGATTCCAACTAGAATATTTCAATCTATCAATCTTAGTGTAAATTCATGAGTGTAATATAATATATTAATAACTATATACTACATTATTATCTACATACAAAGTCCACTGTAACAAAATAAAATTAAAAGAAAAAACATAACAGAGTAAAAGATGGGCAGGAGGGTATATACTTGGGTTAAATGAGAGAACAAAAAGAAAAAAAGTGAAATTTTTTTAAAAAAAAAAAGGTGGCAGACAGGTGGTTGTATCGGTCATACATACCATTGTTGTGGTGGGTGTGGTACACATCCGCCGTATGCGTCGTCGTCCTTGCGGCTGTTGTGTCCGTTGTGGCCGTCATGCGTGGCCGTCGTACTCAGTGTTGTACATGTTGTTGTTGTTGTCTTTGCGGCCGTCGTGGGTGCCGCACATCGGTGTCATACTCGGTGTCATGTGTGTCGTCGTTGTGGCCGCTGTGCGTGTTGTACGTGTTGTACGTGTTGTCTTCGTGGCCGCTGTGCGTGTCGTACGTGTCGCGTACGGGTCCTGCGTGTCGTCTTCGTGGCCACTGTGTACGTGTCGCGGTACACGTCCTGCGTGTCATCTTCGTGGCCGCTGTGCATGTTGTACGTGTCGTGGTACGTGTCCTGCATGTTGTCTTCGTCGCCGCCGTGCATGTCATACGTGTCGCGGTACGCATCCTGCGTGTTGTGGTACACGTCCTGCATGTTGTTGTTGTTGTCCCTACATGTTGTGTCCGGCTTTCACGTACCATTGTCGTACCATACACGTTGCATGTGTTGCGGTGGGTGGGGTTCACGACTTACCTGGTGTCGTGGCCGCATTCACGTTGCCTCGTTACCTGCTTGCATCCCTCCCCTTGTTCCACCTTGTTCCCTCTCAGTCCAGTGTCGTTGTCGTCGTATACGGAGCCGTCGTCATCGCCATCGTACTGTGTACGCTTGTCCGGAGTCGTTGTCATCGTACATGGACCCATCATCGGTTGGTGGTGCCACGATGCATGTTGGGTCGGGTTGGTGAGTGCCTGGCTCTGACCAACAACGGCGAGGTGGTGAGGGCACACACGACAGCAGCAGCGGGGTGGTGGTGGTTGCAGGAAGAGGTGGGGTGGTTGGAGTAACCAATGGACCGACGTGGCAACCAAAAGTCACACACGTGATATTGTTCCCGTTGCAAAGAATTGCCGAGAATTGCTGAGAATAATATCAATTTTTAAGTCCGTTTATGGTTCCGTTCCGGGGTATTCTGTTTTGTAAACAGATTCCGTTCAATTCCGCTGTGGAATCCGCCATTCCGCCCGGAATTGATGTTAAATAAAAATAGCAGGGCCTTGTGCCATATTTTTGCTCTCATTCCGCGAGCGGACTCCGGCAGACTCCGGCTGGAATATGTGGGGGACACAAAAGCCCTCGCTTTGGGCTATATTTTTGCCCTCATTCCCAGCGGAATAGTGGATTCCGTGGCAGACTCCGGCCGGAATATGTGGGGGACACAAAAGCCCTTGTAAAACTTAGTGTTTTTAAGTCAACTATTTGGGTGATATGTTTTGGGATAGAGTTATTGATGAAAAAAAACATAAAGACCATTTTTCTAAGTTCACTCTCCATGACCACTGCCATCTAGTTTGACTTGTCTCCACTGGAAAGGCTGATACTTCCACATAATTCTGCTGCCAGCTTCTCACCATCACCAACACATCTATCTCTATCTAAAACATTCCAAATTCCCTCAAAAAGGATCTTGTAGCACAAGTCAAGGTCAAAAAGCCATTTCTTTCTAAGAACCATAGAAAGGCTTATTTGAAATTTGTCCAGAAGTATGAAAACTGAACAGAAAAAGACTGGAAACATGTTATGTTCACAGATGAGACCAAGATCAATTGAATTAGATCAGATGGAAGGCAGTAGATGAGGGAAAAGGCTGGTTTTCCTCTCCAAACTCAGTGTGTAGAAAACCATCAAATTTGGAAAAGGACATATGATGATTTGGAGTTGTGTAACAACAAGTGGTATTGGCTACATGTGCAGGATAGAAGGAAAGATGGATGGAGAACTCTATGTAAGCATTTTGGATGACTATGTCTTCCAAACTCTGGAGTATTACAACCTTAATCAGGATGATTTCATTTTTAGCAAGATAATGATCTCAAGCACACATCCAAAAGGCTCAGATATGGTTTAAAACCCATAAAATAGAGCTTGTGGACTGGCCAGCATAATCACTAAATCTCAATCCAATTGAAAATTTATGGCATATTCTCAAAATATGCTTTGTAAAATACAAAAATGCTCCAAAGAGCATCCAGAAGTTGTAGGGTGGAATACTGGAGAAGTGGGAGAAAATACCCATGGAAGACTACATATGTGAAATCAATTAATAGTATGTCTAGAAGAGTTTTAGATGTTTTGAAGGCAGAGTGGGGTCACAAAAAGTACTAGTTTAGAGGTTTTTACCCACACCCAGGTATTTCATGTGGAGTCCACCAACTCCAGCATGGAGTTAGTCAATTCCACATGGAGTTTGGCAACCCTTTTTTGCAGGTGTCCCAGCCATTTATGATGGAGACTCCACATGAAGTCCAGCTGGAATCCACTCATCCTCCATGTGGGCCAATGTGGAGGATGTGGAACTCCATGTGGACTCCATATGGAACTTCATGTGGAGTTCCACATCCTCCATATGGATTTCATGTGGATTTAAGTCATAAATCATGTATATCGGCATGAATACACAATTTTAGGGCCAAATTCAAATGGACTCCAGGTGGAGGAAGGTCCCTGGATTTTATTTATATTGACAATGAGGCTGCAGACAAGAAAGACCGTGATGACAAGGATGCAGATGTGGATGAGGATGATCATGACCCTGATCATGATAACAATGGAATATACATACGTGGATGTGGATGACCACAACAACAAGGACATGAACACAGATGACCATGACAATGAGAACATGAACACAGATAACCATGACAACAAGGACACAGGCAAGGGCAAGGTCAAGAGCAAGGCTGACAGAAACAGTGAGTGTGAGGGGGTAAGGCCAAGGCCAAGGCCAACAGCAACAGCAAGTGCAAGGGGGTGAGAGCAAGGCTGAGGGTGAGTGCAAAGCCAACAGCAATGGCAATGGCAGAGGTAAACATATTTCAGTTGGAATTCAACTGGATTCTATTTCATGAAGTTAAAGTTGAGAACTCCAACTGGAGTCCACCTGGACTCCAGGTGGATTCTAATTGAACTCAGGTGGACTTAAGTGAACTTGTTTGGAGTCCACCTAGAGTCTACCTGGACTCTATCTGGAATTGTTTGAGTCCACCTGGAGTCCATCTGGACTCCATTTATCAAAAATAATTTTTGAACCTTTATTACATGTTCCGAATGGACTCCATGTGGAGTCCACCACTTTTATATGTAGTTGGTGGACTCCACATGGAGTTCTTGGTGAGGTAAAGTACACCTAGTTTATATAGATACCCATATTTTAATGGGCCACAAAGAAACTGTCTGGATGTGTTATTTTTATAAACAAAATTAATAATAATAAATGAACCAAACAAATACAAACATATGTTATATCGCCTGAATGCTGTAATGCAGGGCTCTCCAGTACATTTTAAATCATGTAATTTTATAAGGAATACATGGTGTTATAGTCAATTTAAGTTCAATTTCAAAAACATCCAGACAGTTTTTGAGTCATTATACAGTCAGGGACAAAACTGTTCAAATAATTTTTGAAGTTGGACTGTTCCTTGAATAACTCAAGAACAACTCAATTAAACAAGTTAAAACTTTGCACAGTGGTAAAGTATCATATGAATAACATGTTCTAATTTGTTTCATTATGTAATCTTAATTTCTTCCTACACTATTCTTATTTTACTGGCACAAGTCCATTTGAACAGTTTTGTCCCTCTCATGTAGAAAACAGTATTTTAATATTCTTGTACTTGGTATAGCCTCCTTTTGCCTGTAATACAGCCTGAACTATTCTAGGCATGTTTTCTATCAGATTTGACAGACAGAGGCTGGAATATTATTCCACTCCTTCTGTACTCTTTCTCACAACTCTGCAATTCCAGATGCTGGCTCATTATACTCTCCAAGTCTAGTTTTGAAATGATGCCAAAGGTGTTCAATTGGATTGAGGTCTGTTGATTGAGAGGGCCACTTCATAACTTCTAACCCATTATCTTGCAGCTAGTTCTGGGTCTTCTTGCTCTTGTGTTTGGGGTCATTATCTTGCTTAAAAAGTATATCTGTGGGCTTTTTGTGTAATATCTGATAGATTCTTGAAGTTCATCATCCAAGATGCTGATAAAAGATAAGCATCCATCCTCCCATCAATGTTGGTTGCATATCCAGATCATTCCCAGAACATACAACCCCAGAACGTCAGAAAACCTCCTCCAAACTTGACTGTCTCCTGTACCAGCCTGTCACTTGACCCCTCTCCTGGCCTTTTCCACACCCATTTCTTTCTATCTGATCCCAAGCAATTGATTTTGGTCTCATCTGACCATATAACCCTCTTCCAATCCTCCACTGTTCAGTCTTTGTGCACTTTTTAAAGTTCATTCTAAGCTCTCTATGTCTTTTGGAGAGAAAAGGTTGTTTTTGCTTGGTTACAGCCTTCATTCCAGTGCTCCTGAGTGCTCTCTGTACAGTCTTCACAGAAAATAATGTGTTGGTCATGTTTTGCAGAGTTTTAGCAACCTCAGTGGCATTTGCAGCCTTTTGAGAAGTGATAAGATGAATAGCTTATTGGGTATTAGCAGACAAAAGCTTGCATAGATGGCCTCCAGCAGATTTTAAAAGTGTTGAGCAATGTTGGGAGTGAATATTGGATATAGAACCAATACTTATACCAGTGGTTGTGGAGATAGCATGACTGACTGGCCTTTATTAAGCAGTTCAAGAACATGGTTGTGTTGAGCAGGAGTGAGTGATCATATGAGTGTTTGAGTGAGAATTTAATGTGGATAGTAGTGTAAACTTAAACACAGAGTATATATACACATTTTTAATAAATCACATAATTTTATTTGTACTTATTGCTTTGATTAAACAAAGTCACATGTTTGGTATATGAGAGGGACAAAACCATTCAAATAGACTTGTGCCAGTAAAATATTGATAGTGTAGAAAGAAATTATAGATTATATAATGAAACAAATTGGAACAAGTTAGTCACATGATACTTTACCACTGTGCAAAGTTTGAACTTGTTTGGTTAAGCTGTTCTTGAGTTATTCAAGGAACAGTCCAACTTCAAAAATCATTTGAATGGTTTTGTTTCTCACTGTATATAAAACCAGAGATTTAGTGATAAAATTGAGCAACCTGGAGTTACAACTGAATTTTCAGCACTGAATAGTCACTGGTAATATAATTGCACTCTATCTTAATATTTCTATTATCTGGAGCATTAACATTGTCATAGAGTTATATTATAAATTTTATAGTGCTGAAAAGCATATTAAAAACAACCAAAAAATACCAAAATTTTTATGCAATGGAATATGACATTTTCATCAGGTGTCTAAATTTCAGTAACACAAGTTTAATCATGCAGTTCAAAAATAAATTCTATCTTCAAGTCAAAGGTCTAGCAATGGGAGTTGCTAGTTCTCCAGATTTAGCTAACCTCTACAGGTACCACTTTGAAAAATGCTCTGATATTTTAAACCATCCTGACATGGTCTTCTACAGAAGATACATTGACAACTGTCTTGGTATTATTTATGCAGAATCAGTGCAAGCAGCTCTCAAATTACTCAAAAGACTATTGTATTTGATGAATGTGTGATTGAATGGGCTGTTTCCGACACTGGATGTCAATTTCTTGACAGCTTCCTCTTTAAGGAGTCTGGAAAACTTCATTGAAAGCCATATGTCAAGGCCAGAAACAATTGAGAACAAGTTCCATGGATATCACATCACCCAATGGATGTCAAAAGAGGCGACTACATTGGGGAGTTATCCTGGTTGGCCATGTTATGTAGTTCAAAGGATATCTATATAGAGGCAATTAAAGACCTTAACACTCTCTATATCACACATGGCTATCCCAAAAAACTAGTCATGAGCTGGTGTAAGAAAAACATACAAAACATTGGGAAAAGCAGTTTGCATCACGAGCTGCAGAGCATGATGAAAGTGTTCTTGTACTTAAAACCAGATACAATGAAGTATGGAATTGGTTCTCAGCTGCTGAACTTGGAAAAACTGTTACTGAGTACTGGTCAGAGTGGTATACTCATGCTGAAAAAGGAGACTTTAGTATCTCCACCTCCAGACCCTTTATCAAACCTAGTAACAATGATGTTAGGGTTTCCTTTATTTACTTTCATCTTCATTACTTGATTATCTTTTATCTTTTATCTTTTACAGTGAGGGACAAAACTGTACCAATGTTTTAAGTATTTCCAATAAGTCATGAATAACTTGGGAACTAAAAAGCTAAAGTCTTAAAATTTTAAAGATAGGTAGCCTTGGATATCATCTATCTAACCAAATGACAAAATTATGTAATTATGTTTTTTCCCACACTATAAATTGTTTAATAAAATAAGTACATTGGTACAGTTTGTCCCTCTCAGTCAAATCACCTGACTTTGTTGATTATAATCAAATATATATAAATAAAATAACATGATTCAAGTGAAAAGACTATATATACTCTTGTACATTGATTACAACACCCTCAACTTATCATTTCACCATGCACTGACTTACTATTGCCCAATGCACCCACATTATCTTTCTTAATAAAGGTGATTCTGCTCATCAAATTGAAGCAACTACTGATGTTTCCATGCCCTCTATATCTCATATCTACAACAAACACTGTCCTGATCTTGCCAAGTCCACTGGTGGCCATCCTTGGAAACTTTCACCCCAATGTGCTGGAGAGTAGAGGTTGTTTTTCTTGACTACAGCCTTTAGACCAATGTTTTGAAGGGCCCAGCAAACTGTTTTGATGTGAGGGACTGATTGGTGACTTCTTTGAAGGTTTTGGCAACCTCAACAGCATTTTCAGCCTTGCGAGAAGTGATAAAGACAAAGTGCATACTAACGCTATAAGAGAGAACATATGGACTTTGCAATGGCTCATCTACACTGGACTATTGATGACTGGAAGAAGGTTGGCTTTACAGATGAGACTAAAGTCAATCGTATGGGGTCAGATGGGAGGAAATGGGTGTGGAAAATGCCAGGAGAAGCACTTTCTGATAGGCTGGTAGAAGGCACAGTCAAGTTTAGAGGAGGATTTTTGATGTTTTGGGGCTGTATGCTTTGGGAAGGAGTTGGATATGGGGTCAAGATTTGATGGGAGGATGGATGCTGACCTTTGTGTCTCCATTCTGGAAGATGAACTCCAACAAAGCCTTGTATATTACAACAAAAATTCTGAAGATGTTATTTTCAACGAGACAATGACCCAAAGCACAAGAGCAAAAAAGCTATGAAGTGGCTAGAAGACAGCGGTACAGAGATTATGGTATGGCCCCACAATCAGCAGACCTTAACCCAATTGAACACCTTTGGGTTCATCTCAAAACAAGACTTGGAGACTATGAAAACCATCTATTTAGTATAGCAGAACTTTGGGAAAGGGTTCAGAAGGTTTGGAATGAAATTCCAGCTTCTGTGTATCAGAATTTGATAAAGAGTATGTCTAGAAGGGTAGCAGCTGTTGTAAAAGCCCAAGGAGGATACACCAAGTACTGATTATTGTAATATAGTATATAATTTTCAAGAGGGACAAAACTATACTAATGTATTTATTTTATTAAACAGTTTATAGTGTGGGAATAAAAGATGATTACATAATTTTTGTTATATGGCTAGATAGATAATATCCAAGGCTACCTATCTTTAAAATTTCAAGACTCTAGCCTTTTTAGTTCCTAAGTTATTCATGATTTATTAGAAATATCTGAAACATTGGTATAGTTTTGTCTCT
>JAJIRX010000944.1:0-74303 GCA_023853785.1 Psilocybe azurescens
ACAGTAGCTCAAAAAACTGTCCCAATGTTTGGCACTTTCTCACTAATTGTTTAATAACTTGAAAAATAAATTATGTAAAAGTCTGAAAATATTATATGTTATAGTTTAACATGTGACTAACATATTTCTCACCAAGGTCACATGATTTAACAAAAACTAATTAAGTAATGGAATTTACAAAATAATAAAACATTGGGACAGTTTTTGACCCTATAAAATAATAGCTTTACATGCTTGTAGAAAGCCAAATTGCTTTCTATAAATTGTGAGAAAATTAAACAAGGTCATGTGACACTATTTGTACACATTTGCAATGTTGAATTCAAGTTCAACCATCTTTCTCTTTAACCACCACATCATGAAGCCTGCAACACCCTCTCAGTACAATTCTGTCCTCAATCCTCTTGAGAGGGCTATTCTCTTTGTCAAATAGAGTCTAAAACTGGTTTGGGAAAGTCTACTGTTGGAAGAATCAAGATGGAAGTGGATGCCAACAAAGAAAACCCCAAAACAACAAAGGTGGACATCCCTCCAAGCTTACTCCAGGATAAACAGGTCCTTTTTGTCAAATCAAAACAGGAAAGCTGGACAATGCTGTCCAGGCAACACACTTCATCAATGATGCTATTCCCTCTCCTGTTTGTGCCCAAACAGTCAGAAATGCCCTCAAAGAAAACAACTTCTGCTCTGTTGTTAAATCAAAACGACCCCTCCTCAAGGCTATCCACTGTCAAAAATGCCTAAAATTTGCCCAGAATCATGTTGGCTGGACTGTGGAGGATTGGAAAAGAGTACTCTGGTCAGATGAAACAAAAATCAACAGGATTGGCTCAGATGGAAGGGTCTATACATGGAAACCCAAGGGTGAAGCAATCTCAGATAGAACAACATTACCAACTGTCAAGCATGGAGGGGCGACAATCTCATGGTATGGGGTTGTATGGGGTGGAATGGTGTTGGAACACTCACTGAGGTTGAGGGGAAGATGAATGCAGACCAATACTGTGAAATTTTGGAGTATGGGGTGGATGAAAGCTTTGACAACTTGGAGATGGCAGAGGGGAAAAGGATTTTTCAGCAGGATAATGACCCCAAACACACCTCCAAAAAAGCTCAAGAATGGTTTTGGCCAATGATGTTGAAGTTATGGAGTGGCCACCCCAATCCCCTGATCTCAACCCCATTGAACACCTTTGGGTTTACCTCAAAGGCAAATGAACACCTATGAGACACCACCCAAAGGAGCATTTGAATTGTGGGAGAGATTGGCAAAGGAATGGACTGAAATACCTTCAGAAATATGGCAAAGGCTTATAGAAAGCATGCCAAGGAGAATGGAGGCTGTTATCAAGGCAAAGGGAGGCCATACTAAGTACTAGATAGAGAGTCAAAAAACTGTCCCAATGCTCTATTATTTTGTAAATTCCATTACTTAATCAGTTTTGTTAAAATCATGTGACCTTGGTGAGAAATATGTTAGTCACATGTTAAACTATAACATATAATATTTTCAGACTTTTACATAATTTATTTTCAAGTTATTAAACAATTAGTGAGAAAGTGCCAAACATTGGGACAGTTTTTTGAGCTACTGTATAACCGAGGCCGAGAGATTATTAGTAAGACAATTAATAAGATAAATCTACAAGACAAATGTGTGGAATGTCCGAGCACATTCCCAACACTCCCCCTTGCTCGGGCATCTCTAGAATACTCCAATTTCGAATGTGAGGTCCTGGTGTAATGTCCTAGGTAGTCCCTTGGTGAATAGATCTGCTATATTTTCTCTGGTATTGATATAAACTAAATTGAGTGTGCCATTCTGGACAAGATCACGAAGAAAGTGGAGGAGATGTCAATGTGTTTGGTTTTGGAATAAAATTCTGGGTGGTGAGCGATTGAGACAGCTGCTTGGTTGTCTGAGAATATCGTTGAGGTAGTAGGAATATCAATTCCTAATTCCGTGAATAATGTTCTGTGCCAGAGTACCTGTTTTGCGCAGTGAGTAGCAGCAGTGTACTCTGCTTCTGCAGTTGAAAGAGCTACTGTGCTCTGTTTTGCACTCAAGCGACAGCGCCTCCAGCTAGTTTGATAATGTATCCACTGATAGATTTCCTGTCTCTATCTGATGCCCAATCTGCATCACAGTAAATATTTAATTCTTGGTTGATTTCCTTGGGTTCATGACCATAGGTGAGTTTGTAGTCTCGAGTACCTTTAAGGTAGCGAAATATTCGTTTAACAGCTGTCCAATGCTGTTTCTGAGGGTTCTTGGTGAACTGTGCGAGTTTCTGGACGGAAAATGCAATGTCTGGCCGGGTTCCAATTGCTAAATACATAAGTGATCCAATAAGTGTTGCATAGCTAGCACTGGCTTGTTCTAGCTGCTCCCCTGCTTGTCCAATTTTTCTTGAGGTAAGTCTGTATTGTCGAGCTTCATATTTGGATCCATGGGAGTAGTGACTAGGTTTACATCCTCCAGACCAAATTTCTTGAGTAGTTGATTAATGTAGGCAGTTTGTGAAATGGAAATGACTTTGGAATGATGATCCTGTATAACATTCATTCCTAGAAGTAGTGAGGATTGTCCCAGCGATTTAATATCAAATTTCTGGCATAATTGTTGCTCCAATAAATCGCTCCGAGCATCTGAGTTTGCAATAGATAGGATGTCATCTACCCAGACAAGTAGGATCTCAAATTCTTCTCCTCTTGTTGTTTGTAGCAGCAGTAATCGGATTTGAGTCTAGTGAATCACAAGTCCTTCATGGCTGTATCAAATTCCTTGTTCCAAACATTTCCAGCTTGTTTGAGACCATACAATGAGCTTCTAAGTCGACAGACACGTCCTGATCCATCATTATATCCAGGAGGTTGTCGCATATATACTCCTCTTCAATGTATCCATTTAAATAAGCTCCTTGACGTCAAGCTGTCAAGACTCCATCCATGGACTGCTGAGAGTGCGGTAAAGTGTGTAAAGTTTCAAAGCGCATAACTGGTGCGAATGTCCCATCATTGCTGTAGTCTATTCCTGGCTTCTGTGAGAAGCCCTGTGCAACAAGTCTTGCCTTGTATTTAATTATATTCCCTTCAGCGTCATGTTTCTTGGGTGAATAGCCATTTGCAGCCTATAGGTTCTCGATCCCTTGGTAAGTTTTGTAGTTCCCAAGTCCCCATCTTCTCCAGAGTGTTTAATTCTTCATCTATAGCTTCCTGCCATGCTTCAGATTCGCTTCCTGCAAGTGCTTCTTCAATTGTTAAAGGCAAGCTGCTTTCTGAATTTCTTGAAGCTAGCATTGTAATTTCATGTTCCTGAAGCAACATTGGTTCGTTCGGTTTGCTTAGCCTTTGAAGATTCTGTTGGACGAGTGATATCTGGTGTAGGGATAGGAATAGAGGGTGTATTGAATCTTGATGACGGAGTTCACGCCTGAGGGTTGTGAGACTTCTTGCAGTCAATTTGCATTGTTCTGGTGCGTAGTTGGCGATTATTTGAATCACTGGAAATTATGGCTGGTTGCACAATTTTTCTGACTGTATTTCGTTGGTTTGTGCGTCTGGAACTGGTCCTAGCTCCCTCAGATGCCAAACCAGGTACTGTAGTAATTATTTCAAGTTCCCTAGGTTCATCATTTTCATTAAAAGCAAAATTCCGGGATGTCTTGATGCTTCTATGTTTGCTGTCATAATAGCGAATTGATTTGGATCCATCATTGAATCATACAAAGACCATCTTGTGCGATTTTGGGTGCAGTTTGGATCGGTTCTGGGACTCATCTAGGACCCATACATCGCATCCAAACTCTCTGAGGTGTGAAACATCAGTTTTGGAGCCATTCCAAGCCCGTAAGGTGTCAGGCCTAAGCGCCCTGGTAGGCTCTGTTTCAAAGGTAATTGGCATGGGAGACTGCTTCATCCCATAAAAATCAGGTAGCTTCTTCGAAATTAGCATGGCTCTTGCAAGCTCCAGGTGTGTACGGTTAAATTGCTCTGCTACTCCATTTTGTGATTGAGAATAAGGTGCAGTGGTTTGTACTTCAATGCCTCTTTCTTCTGCCCATGTCTTTATTTCTTTGTTGACTAACTCCTTCCCATTGTCAAAGCGCATCCACTTTGGGTGTTTTCCAAATTTCCTTTCCAGTAGGGTGGCATGGTCCTTTATCCGAGCTGAGGCCTCCGTTTTATCCTTCATAAATTTTACTCCACTGAAGCGGACTGCATCATCTGTGAATGAGATGTAATATTTGAAGCCTCCAATAGACTGAACTCCCGCTGGTCCCCAAACATCACTCATAAATCCTTCTCCAGGAATCTCTGAGCGATTGTCTGCCTCCTTTGGGAATGGTTTGTGAGCCTGTTTTGCTTGGATAAAAGCCTCACATATTGGGGAAGGAATAGATGTGTGATCAATCTCCATTCCATTTACAAGCTCCTCCCGGCTGATTTGTTGCAAAGATGACATGGATATGTGTCCAAATTTTCGGTGCCATTGGTCCCAGGTAAGCTTCTGCAATGAAGCATAGTTTGTCTTCTCTTTTCCGGGTAGTTGTGCACGGGCTAATAATAAGTAAAGCCTATTAGACTTGATTCTTTTTCCAATTATTTTATCCTTGGAATCCGATATGGAGCATCCACCTTTGGTAAATTTAACATGCCCATTCGCATCATCAATTCTGCTGATTGATAGTAGGCAGTTTGGAGCATCAGGGACATGTAGAACATTGCGGAGTTGGTGTCGGAATGTTTTTCCATCCACAGAGAAATTAACAATGACTGTTCCACAGCCTTGTGCAGTGACAGGGCTTAATCCGAGGCCCTGTATGGTTGAATCTTTGAGTGGTGTATAATCAATAAATGCCTCCTTCATGGTACAGATATGTGAGGTTGTTCCTGAGTCCAATATCCAATCATATTTCGAAAATTCTCTGTGTTGTTCTGCAGGCGCAAATGCCATGTATGATGCATCATTAAGATTTGATGTGATTGACTCCTGTGCTTGATTTGTGCGCCCTGCCCTATTTGGTCCTCTTCGGCCTTTAGGTCCCTGACCTTCCCTTCCGCCACCTTTAGCCCAACATTCCTTTGATATGTGACCCTTTTGTGGCAGTTGTAACATTCTTTATCCGATGAATCCGATGATTTGTTGAATTTTCCATTGTTTCTTGAGTTGCCAGATCCTCTGGCCTGTAAGGATGGTTGTGTTGAGTCACCAGACCTAGACTTGCGACATCTATCTTCTTCCATGAGAATAGCCACAAGTTTATGAGAGGATAATTGAGGTTTATTCCCACTTGACCCAAGATAAGATGTTGTATAAGTGTCCCATGACTCGGGAAGTGATGTGATTAAAATCATTACAAAATCTTCATCTGGTACTTTGCTGCCCATAACATGCAGTTCCTCCTGTAGCTGGCGCAATTTTGATATATGTTGCACCATATTGAATCCTTCTTCTGCTGTTGCTCTGTACAATGCCCTTTGTGTGGCCAAAATTCCAAGTCGGCCTTTGGATTCCTTCACTGTGGTAAGTTGTTCCCACATTTGGCGTGCTGTGACTGCACCACTGATGTGTATTATTTCCGAATCTGAGATTGACAGCTCAATTCGGACTCGTGCCCTGCATCCTGTTCTCTCCATTTCTTCTGAGCCTCAAGCTCCAGTGCAGTTGGTTTTCCGGGTTCAGCTGATTCTGGTGCCTTTGCATCAATTGCAATATGGTCTTCCAGTCCAAGGTCAGTGAATACTGCAAGCATTCTTCGCTTCCATGGCATCCAATTATCTGCCTTCAGCATGGGAATCCGGTAGGGTCCAGACATGCTATATTTGTCCGACATCTTGATTGCGAGTTAAAAATAAATGAGGATGAGTGTGGCTGTTGAGAATTCAAGTACGAGTTTTTAATGTACAGGCACGGGGCCCATAACCTATTGACAATTTATGTTTTGAATACTTAATTTTATGGTGTAGACTTCGCAGCTACTTATATACATGTATCGAGGTCTTTCCTTTCCCCACACAATCCATATGGACTCTCTGTCCAGCCAAACTGGCTGACAGATTGTCCAGTCCACTGGACTGGAACTGGACTGCAGTCCACTGGAGTCCACTGGACTCGCACTGGACTCCTGCCAAATTTTCAGTCCAGTCTCAGTCCAGTGGATTATGAGTCCAGTCAAGTCCACTGGAGTCCACTGGAGTCCACTGGACTGGGGCTTAAATATTCACTGAACAACAACAAATAATATATTTATTAGCACAGTCCAGTGGAGTCCAGTGGAGTCCAGTTGAATCCACTGTAGTCCACTGGATGCAATAATTAACACAATATCCAAAGTATGATCATTAGTTATTAATATTAATTGCAAAAATAAAAAGAGTATAATTAATTGAAATAAACTCTATGAAATGACAATTAAATGAAACAATAGTTAAATATACTTGGGAGCAAAGCCTCCCTATGGATACAATTTTGTATTTGTTCAGTCCGCAGGGTCAAATTTCACAAGCACATGTGACGCGCGACGCATGCCCGGCATCGGCCGATTGGCACGACAACCATCAAATGGACGACCCCAACCTTTCTTCCGACTACCACCACCACCACCTCATCGGTCAGAGCCAGGCGACAGCCAACCCGACGCGACAGAGGTTGACGCGACCGAGACGAGGACGAGGACACGGACGGCGGCTGCTACAGGGACGAGGACGGACGCGGACAGCAGGGACGAGGGACGCCGGACGCGGACAATGGCTGCGACAACGACGAGGATGCGGACGGTGGCTGCGACAGCGACGAGGACGGATGCGGACGAGGACGAGGACGTGACAGGACAAGGACGGACGCCGGACGGTGGCTGCTACAGGGACGAGGACGGACGTGGAGGGCTGCTACAGGGACAAGGACGGACGCAGACAGCAGGGACGAAGACGCAGACGCAGACAACGGCTGCGACAACGACGAGGACGGACGGGCATGAGGACGGGGGACGTGGACGACAGCAACGCCGGACGCGACAGGGACGAGGATGGACGCGGACGCGGACGGCAGCTGCGACAGGGACGGGCACAACAGGGACGAGGACGAGGATGAGAACGCCGGACGCAGACAACGGCCGCGACAACGACAGAACGGGGACGGTGGCTGCGACAGCGACAGGGACGAGGACGGACGACGGACGACAGGGATGAGGACGGATGCGGATGCGACAGGGACAAGGACGGGGACAAGGACAGACGCAGATGCAAAGGGAAAGGACCAACAGGGACAAGGACGGATGCAGATGCGACAGGGACAAGGACGAACGGGGACGACAGGGACGAGGATGAGGACGAGGACGCCGGACAGCGGCTGCGACATGGATGAGATGGACGGGGACGAGCAGGGACGGGGACGAGGACACAGACGGGGACGAGGACACAGACGGGGACGGCGGCTGTGACAATGACGAGGGACGGACAGGGACGGCGGCTGCAACAGCGACAGCGACGGATATGGATGCGGTACCGATGACCCGACGGACGACACGTATGATGGTAAAGTACTGCTCCTGCCCCCCCCTTTTTTATTTTTTATTTTATTCGCTTTTTCTTTGTTTTGTCTGGGCCCTTGCATGTAGATATGTAGTAATGTATTAAATAGTTATTAATATACTCTATTCCACTAATCTGAATTTATGTTAAGATTGAATTTATTTACTGTATCAAGTCCACTGGAGTCCACTGGAGTCCATATGGACTGTGTGGGGATGGTAAAGTACTGACATGTATCTACTGTAACTAGAATAATCTACCAGCGTCTAAATATTTCTATGTATGGTATAACCGAGGCTGAGAGATTATTAGTAAGACAATTAATAAGATAAATCTACAAGACAAATGTGTGGAATGTCCGAGCACATTCCCAACAGAAACAAATTGTGTCTCACTGTGGAAGGATTTCTGGACATGGCATAGAATGCACTGCTCCAAGTACGATGTTGGTGTTAACGGATAACAACATTTACTTGGAGTGCATTTGACTTGGAGTGCCTCGAAACAATGGAGGAAGAGATGTTTGAGGTCTCGCTTTGGGCAGGAATAGCTGAGAATTATCAGTGGGGATAAGATGATGGTGAGAACCAGGAAGAAAATGTTTACGCAGACGTACCTGTGAGCTGGAATCACAACGATAGAGAGGGCAATGACAGAGAACTTGAGGTAAGATATATTCTCGAACCTTCCATATCTTGCCTATGATCGCCTAACTCCGCTTTGTAGCCAAGCGCTAATTTTAGATTAATAATAAAGCCTCCTCAACCTCCTCGTCGTAAACCCAGACCACTCCAAAGGTGAAAAAACCCTGTATCCAAGGTCATAAAAGAATGAATGGTCTCTGTATCATCTACCTTTAATAGTATCACAGAATCAATAATATAATTCATCTTCGATGACTTGAATAAATTTAACTCTTTAGTTGATATTACACTGCACGCAAGTATACAATTCAACACATGAACAGAAATAAATACCATGCAAACCATGTGCAAGTGCTTGTAAGTGTCGCGCAAGTGCCACATTTGCGTTAGTTTGCGCTAGTAGAGTGGCACGCTAGTTGCGCGCTAGTTCGCTCAAGTTGCGCAAGGCCCGCATGTTGGCACTTAAAAACCTGGTGCCCGACTTGCATCTACGAACTTCTCATCAGAATCCTCCTCGATATCACTCTTGTCGTTATCGCTTATCGTCGTCTGTATCAGATAACAACTCACCGTCATCTTCATACTGCTGCTATGCTACGTCTCCAACGGCACCTGCAGGGCCATGGTTCGATCGGATCGTACCTACGCCTTGTGTCTGTAGCGTAGCATAAAAGTAACATTTATGTAAACCGGCTGAATACATGAAAAAAACAAAGAAAGGACAATGAACAGGCAGTGCAGAAAACAATGACGGCCCCAAACTCCATCAAGTTCTGTGTGTCCAGCATGTGCATCCACCCGAGCTTGATCGTTATCTTGCCCTGCGATGGCGTGGACGCACGTGTCGACATTAGGAGGAGCGTGAATGGCTGCATGAACCAAAAATAAAATAAAAATCAGCAAAGACAAAAGGAGCGAAAGAAAGATAGCGGAGGAGAGGAGAAGAAACATACAAAATTCCCTCTGCATTAAACCTGAACTCGCTCGCTCCTCCCCTGCCCCAGGTGTGGTAAAAACAGACTTCATATATTGTGAGCCATTGGGTACATCACATATATCTAAGTCTGTATAGGAGAGACTACCTTTTCCGAAGCCGTTGTAGTTCTTGAGCTGCTTGATCCCGCCGGAGGGGGCCTGTACGGCGGTAAAGCGCAGTGCGTGCTTGATTTCCCCCTTTTGGGTGTCAGCGTGGCTTGTGTCCCTCCTCCTCCTACGGCATTGGTGAAAGTAGGCACAGGCGTGAGCGTTGTCGGCGGAGACATATCCTCGCTCTCCCACCGTCTCACATTTTCAGTGTCACACGTGATGCGTCAGCGTCCCTTTGCCCTAAGTACAACTAAGTATGCACTCCGAGTCAAGGATGTGCTTATGTGCATTCTCAAGTAATTTAACATACACTATCCACCTAACCTAGCTGGCCACTATAGCCCTCCAACCTAACTGAGAATGTGCTACTGCGCAGAGAAATGGATGCCTAAGCCCTAACTACCTAACTCTAACTTAACTGGTGTTCCTCTCCCACGTCTCACATTCCTTAAAAATAAAATATGTAAAATTTAAGGGTATATAATTATTTATAACCATCAACCACAAATGCCGGTTGGGTAGTGTGGTTATTGATGCGAGTTATTAATTGTGTGCTTGATGGTTCCATTCCTACTGAATATATTTTTCAAAAATAAATTTTATTGTACTTAGGGAAATGTGGATTGCCCTGAGTCTTTTAATAGTACTTCTAGCTATGTTAGATATTTTCAGGTAGTCAGGCTACTTAGGAGGTCAGAGTTAGTTAGTTAGGGCTTAGGAGGTTAGAGCTAAGGCTTAGATATCCATTTCTTTCTGTGCAGTAGCGCATTCTCGATTAGGTTAGGTGGTTAGTGTAGGTTAAATTGCTTGAGAATGCATATAAGCGCATCGTTGAGCGCATACTTAGTTGCACTTAGGGCAAAGGGATGTTGCCCTAGGTCGTGCGATTACCAAACAAGGAGTGTCGGCTGACGCATCACGTGTGACACTAAAAATATGAGACGGTGGGAGAGCAAGGACGGTTGTGCAAGTGGTTTGAGATCGGCAAAACACAAAGTGTGTGCCGAGAAAAACTGCGGAAAAGGGGCCGTCAAGCGTTTATTGAAAGTGACACGGTAATCCACTGCCTGACAGCCTTACAACGGCTGGCATAGTCTTCTATCACGGTATGATACCTGACAAGCTATTGACCGAAGAAACAAGTGAGAGAAGTACAAATCATCCGTGTGACACGAATCCCTTGGTCTCCAAGGAATGAAACCAACGACACGAATGCAACGCTGAAAAGCGAAATGCAAATATCTCTGTGAAAGTCAAAGAGACCATGAGTCGATAGGATAAACTTGATGCTCACAGTTTGTGAATTTTGAATATAATATTAAGTGGTTCTAAAGAAGTACTATTGACAATTGTTTGATAAGATAGATCATTAAATTGTCCTTTGACGGACGATTAAGATCATGGATGATCCCGAAGCGGAATCCCCTTTCTCACCGATATCTTATCCGTAGATGAGCTGGCTGCGCTCTCATCGTGGAATATGGTTTTTCAAATTTTCCGACACCATAGGCTGGGCCGCCCACCCACAGCCTCAGCCCATACGTACATGCTATCCATCCGCTTCAAAATCTCTGGATATCAGAATCAGAATCTCGTTTGACTAGCTTCCTCATTCTTTATCTGTATTCGCAGAATACCCGTGGTCTGTGGGTTTGAGTCGGAGGATCTAAAAGGCTCAGGCCAATAAGCACTCAATCGTCGTGGAGATATTTATATACCTGTTGGACGGATTTTATTTACGAGGTCGTACATAATACAGAGTACTGTACGCCTCAACCACCAATGAAGAACCCAGAACAAATTTGTATGCAAATCACAGAGACCGAATTTCCTTTCCTTTCCTTTCCTTTCCTTTATCAAAGCTTCACACCATTACCAAACGAGATGATCAACTCGGCGCCTCCAGGGTCTACTCTCACCCCTCCAAGAGAGACTGGGCGGTTGGGATTGGCCGTGCCGTAGCAGTCAGTGACAAGCGCGTTGAACGTGCTGACGCAGGACGCGTTACTCGCAAAATTGCCCAGGAACGCAGCCGACTGGAAGCCGAAGATAAAGCGGCCGGCAGAAGACAGCGCTGCAGGCCCCGTGGCGTACTGGTTGCAAAACACGGCCGTGTCGACGCGGCTAAAATGTGGTATTTAACGTGAGATGCAATTGCCGAAGGTCAAGACCTTGGAGAGATGTAGTGAAGGTGCTTACAGGGCAGCTAGAGTTCCGTAGGAGGCGTCCACATTGGCAGCTGGCGCCCAGCAGCTGGAGGTCTGGGCAACTACCCCGGACAGGTAGAGGCTGGTCACTGTCGCCAACGTGGCATACGCAAGTGAGAAGTGCATTGTGCAATATTGAATTATTGTTGTTTCCTGGGGAATAGTAAGGTAAGTAGTTGAATATTGAGAGCAGTGAAGAGGAGCTACTTTACTTCACTTCGAATCTTCAAAACTATGGGATGTTGGTAATAGTAGTTCCCTTTTATATGTTACAGTGTAGTATTTTATTGTGTACCAGAACCGAACTATGTAACAGACTCATAAACTCCGACGCTATGCGGGCCGAAGTAGTACGACAAGGATATTAATAGCGTTCGGGGAGGTCTTATCTTCTCCGACCTTTTGCGACATCCGGCGACGATCTCATAAAAGGTGTGGGTATGTCGACGTTGTCCGGTCATATTCGGGTTTGTGTGTCTTGTTAACGTGATGTACGTCGATTTACGATCTGCGTGAGTTATACAGAAACCCTACAGTACCAGAACTGACCTTGCTCTCCCACACAGGGGGGCCCGGGATTTCAATAACTACGCGGGGTATATCATCTACTCATGTGAAAAATGGAATATAAATTTAATCAGTGCTGGAAATAATCTCTAAGAGCATGATTCTGTCTCATTAAACTTAAACACTGCTGTCTTAGCCTCTAGCGCGCTAAATTTTAAGTTTTGGCCTTCAAAAAATAAAATTTCTAAGCCCTTCGGGACCCCCTACCTCAGGTTATGGGCTGAAATCCCAGGGCCCCCTTGCTCCCACCGTCTCACATTTTAGTTACACGTGATGCATTGGCGATCACTGACGCTCCCTATTTGGTAATCGCACAACTTAGGGCGACGGGACATTGCCTAGATGTGTGCTCAAGGATGCGCTTATGTGTGTTCTCAAGCAATCTAACATACACTAACCACCTAATCTAACCAAGAATGTGCTACTGCACAGAGAGAAATGGATACCTAAGTCCCAGCTCTAACCTCTTAAGCACTAACTACCTAACAATGTCTAACATAGCTAAAAGTAATATTAAAAAATAGTTAGGGTAATTCCAATTGCCCTTTGTATAATAAAATTTATGTATAAAAAAATGTATTCATTAAGAATTGAACCATCAAGCACACAATTAATGACTCACATCAATAACCACACTATCCGACCGGCATTTGTAGCCGATGGTTATAAATAATTATATACCCTTAAATTTTACATATTTCTATTTAAGGAATGTGAGACGGTGGGAGAGGAACGCCAGTTCGGTACCATTGAGCGTGTTCAGAGCATACTAGTTTAAGCATTGTGCAGTCTACTTCCTAACCTATTCAGAACATTTTTCTTTAATTGATTACTATCTATTTATTTAAGTTCTAATACGACCCCACGATATTTCTATTCTAGTACCTGGTTCCTCGAGCGGGGTCATTCGTCATCATTCCATGTGTGTTACCGCTCTGTGCTTTAGATGTGCCGTTGGCGTATTCACCCCGGAAAAAGCCGTAGGAAGTATTCATTATAAATGATCACTGTATCAAAATGCTTGGCATATACTACCAATCTTCGACCCGAGGTACAAGAGCTGGTACAATACCTCACGCGAATTTCAAAAGCAATCTCCCTAAGCTCGGAATACAAATCCACCGGATATTTATTTACGTCTTTCTGCTCTCGGAGAATCAAACGCCTGAGGCAAACAGTCTCATTCCTGGCAGTCGTGCCTGTAGGCACAAATACCCTTCGAACTTCGTCGAGAGCCATTCCATGACACACAGAATGAATTCGAACCTAGTCTATAAATTGCAAAATCCACACAGGTGTCGCAAAGACAAATGGCGGTGAATGCGATGGCCACTGCTTTTTGACGTAGTGTAGAAGCAGCCCTGTCTCATAAAGTCGGTCATGAGGTAGCTTTCCAAGGATTCTGGTTATTTCGTTTTTAGAGGATGTGATGAATGGCATGCAAAATTGAATCTAGGTTTGTCGTAGGAGACCACCGCCACCTAAAATAGTCATGTTCGAAAACATGATATTAATACTTATCATCATGTGCTGATATTCCAGTTCTGTGCTTGAAGACACGACTGCCAGGTATGAGACTATGTTTGCGTCAGGCATTTGACTCTCCGAGCTCGATAAGATGTAAATAAAACCCCGGTGCATTTATATTCCGAGCTTAGACGATTATTTTTAAAACCAGCATGGGCGTATCATATCAGCTCTGGTGCCTCAGATCGAAGATTGGTAGTACATGCCAAGCATTTTGATATGTTAGTCATTTACAATGAAGACGCCAACGGCACCAGTATTGCTACATTTAAATCACAGGGCGGTGACACACATGGGAACGGTGACAAATGACCCTGCTCGCAGAATCAGATACTAGAATAAAAATGTCTTGGGGTCGTATGCACGGAAAGGGGACTCCGTCACAAGTGAAGGCGCGGCCTCAGTCCTTAAAATGCACATAGCTTCTGCCTATAAGGCGTGTACTACAATCGGATTTGTTTGTATTAGTAGTTTTGTACTAGATTTGTTGAACATGACATAGAACATGTTCCCCTCGACCAATTTCAATTGAATCCGTGGAGCGTCTGAAATGACAGAAGCGACTGAGTATTAGATTAACCCTGGCTTTAGCTCTAGAACATACATGGGACATGTAACTACCCGCGATGCTGCCCTTGTATAAAATGATCAAAATGTCTGAACCACTACCGCCATCTCCATCGCACATTGTCATATGCAAATTAATCAGCATAAACACTACCATCGCTTCTACCGCCGTCGCTGACACCCCTTCTATCGAAGCCTCGCTGAGTGCAAGAGGCCTCCACTAATGCGTGCTGTACCAACCAGCTCCCTTGACCTTAATAAACTTGTTGGTGCTGCCGACGCTGGCAACTATAGGACCCTTGAGTTCAACTCCAGTAACCTCGGTCAGGAGATCGACTTTTTGTTCATATTCCAACCTCCAGAGGTCAGCAAATTATATGTTGACTTGTTCCCTGTTGTCTGGAGTGGGTTTTTACAGTTTTATATTCACAATTCGTCTCATTTCATAATATCCCAGCAGATGTTTTCTCTTTCAGGCCCTGTGATATTTGCTTAGCCGATGTACACTGGAGACACAGGATTTTTGTCTCTGAGACCAATAGCGGCAACCGTGTCGTTGCCTCCAACGCGCAGAGCTGCTCAGTAAGTGCTCACTCGCTCGAGGTATATCGTAATATATGGCTCACCGTCAATCAACTCGAAGACTGGGCAATAGGTCACGCTCCAGACGAATTCGAATGGAGACGGACAATACTTTACCCCTGCTGTTGTTGCTATTGCTGATGTTATGCAAGCCCAGAATGGAACCGAGCGCCCGGCCAACATGAATTATACGACCCAATGTGGTCTATTAATCTCTCTTGTCCTGGCTGACATATTGTTCCAAGGATTATTTCATGGCGACATTACTAAAATCGAGCCTGCTCGTATGGAACAATATTGTGTACGTTTCCTTGTTTATTTTCTTTCTTTGACTTCCCAACTAATCACCTCCTCTATTTAATCAACTAGTACTACAAAGGTGTGATACAAGCAGCCTCATGCACACTAGTACCCAGCTGACACATGCATTGTAGTCACCGAATTGATCAGGGACGATATCGAATCTCCTCTTTGTTTGAGAAGAATCTCATTGCTCTCCCTTAATTCACTGAGCGGAATCTGCCTGTTGACGTGGGAACAGGTGAAGTCAAGATCACGGAGGCGTAGTCAGCAAACTGTCTGGACACTCGCTGCAAAAGTCGTTAAATGAAGTGTATCTGACCCTTCGGATAATTTATGTTCTATTTTCAATGCCATCTCTACTTATCTAAACTTTAAGCTACTCTCCTAATGCGTATTCAGTGCGTTTAGAGTTCAACAACACCTATTCCTGTTAATTGCAAATTACAGTCACACTTCTGCCGGTATATACCCGATCTTCTCACCGATGTTTCAGTAGGCGTGGCTCCATATACTTCCCTGGACTATCCAACTCTGTTCATCCGGCAATCACTCCAATTATATACTGACACCTGCTGCATCGAAGCAGATTGTAAACTTTACATCATTGCCATTGGGCACTTGAGAATGCCGACAGATCAATGACTGTTTTGACTAGACACAGTACTTTACCATCCCCACACAGTCCATATGGACTTGCCTATATACTAAGTGTAAAAAGGTGAACAGAGTCCAGTGGGTCCACTGGACTCTGGTAGACTTGATACAGTAAATAAGTAGAAATCAAAATAAATAGAGTCCAGTGGAGTCTGTTTATCTTTTTACTAGTATATAAGCAAGTCCACTGGAGTCCACTGGACTCTGATAAGCTTAATACAATAAATAAGTAGAAATCAAAATAAATAGAGTCCAGTGAAATCCACTGGACTCTGTTTATCTTTGAGTTTACTAGACTTAATTAATGAAATAGAGAAAATTGTATAATATTTATTTAATCTGAGACATGCATTTCATCATCACTACTATCTGTTGACTCACTATTTTCATCACTTTGGGTTGTCTGGCTGCTACTCTGGCTACTATTACTACTTGCACTAGATTCCTCTTCTTCACTACTTTCATCATCTATTGAGTCCTCATTTTTGAAGATGATAACCTGCCAAGAACATGCTTCACATGATAAACCAACATTGTATGTATAAACCAATTGAAATTTTTAGATGTCATTCGCTTTAAGATAGATTCATAGCCACCAAGCCAAGCATTAAGTTGCTCACAGACTTGAGTATTAAATTCTCTATATTGAATGAGGTTTCCATTTTCATCAACTTTTTCACCCACAAGATTTGGAGCACTGCCATCTTTGGGTGCAGGATTACCATTTCCGGCAAACTTCATCAGTTGCCTTATGATTGGTATAGTGATAAGAGTCCACAATAAAATGAGTTGTCCATTTCCACTCATTCCATAACTTGAGTTTAACAGCTGTTTAAAAACTTGACATGCTTTATCAATACAAATGTAAGCTGGTCTTTCATCTTTATTTGGGAATAGATGCTCTAGCCATCGGAGAATATTTGTTGGAGACTCAGACTTGGCAAATTTAGTCCATGCAAGAACAACTCCACAAGGTGCACATGCAGTTTCAACACAATATGAACAATTAGGTGAAAAATAATGTTTTCGTCATTGTGTAGAATGAGTATTCTCATCAATCTCTTCATCATGTGGTTGCTGAATAGCTCCTTCAGGAATTTGTTGCCATTTTTGATGTTCACCAGGCTTTTGAAGAATGCAACGTATACCATTGAGAGTTTCTTTACTATGGGCCTGCACACTTTGCTTCCAGTTGTCTTGATGTTGCCTGCAAGCTTGAGTTTCTTCAAATTTATCACTGTCACAGCCAACCATCCGGCATTTGTTTGCAAGTTCAACTTCATGCATTGTACAAAGTGAACCACCACGTGCATTAATAAGATCATCGGTGCAACCATCAAAAGCACAAATCTAAGTTCACAAAATTAGTATAAACTTAAAAAATAAAACAAAAGCCAAAAACAAACCTGTGGCCCCATAACAACACCATCTAAAGTATATAGCTTAACAGGTAATGTACCTGGAATAGGATCTTTGTCTTGAACAGTCTCTTTTTATGGCTTGGTACAATCAGAACAGAATGTTCTCTTGCACCAGGAATTTCACCACCATTTCCAAGTATAGCAGAGGCATGCTGAGTAAGATCATCAATATCAATATCAGAAATAGTTTCAAATGTTGTGTGTAAAGATGCAGCCACAACCCTAATAGAGTGCCATACAAAGCTTGCCAGACTTGTTTCCGACTAAGTTTAAATATATTAGCAGAATCAATAGTGCCAAAGCTATTGTTCCAATATTGAGTATATGTATTTGCAGATGCATGAAATGAGTATATGCCATTCATTAGTGCATTTGCAAAAACATAATCAACCCAGATATTGCTTCCAATCTGGGTGTATTTAGGAAAATTTAGATATCTCTCATTACAAGTGTCATTATTATGATAAGTTTGATGATCTGCAGAATATAATGTGTGGCATTTGGTGCATTCTCCTGTTAACACAGGGACATTTTTAAATATAGATGATCCTTTGAGCAAAGTCACCAATGGTAAATCACGTCCACGGGTATATACCCTAATATGTCGAGATCTGCATAATGGAGTTATACAAATCATGTTAAGAGGGCAGATTATCCGCACTGGTTCAATACACTTTTGAGAAACATTTTCCAACTTTTGATAGAAAGCACCTTGTTTATAGGGTGTAAGACCAAGAACTTCAGAAAATTTATCAAGCTTTACAGCTAATACAGTTTCCCAGGTATCAGACATAAATTGGTTTTGTTGAAAAAGCATAGAAAGACCAGTATCAAGTCGATTTTTAATGCACAACTCAAAGTCTTCATCCAACTTGTAGCAATTATGCGCTTTTCATCCTGTAAACTTGGATGCTTTTGGCAAGCATATAGATTAAGCAAGTCTGGATTTTCTACTAGAGAAAAAGACTAGCAGCACAGTTTCCAAAGAAATATCTGGATTAAATGTTGTTGACACAAAATTGCTAAAAGCCAAAAATGTAATATTAGGAAATGGTGTTGTTGGTCCTGATGCTGATACACCAGGAAGATATGCAAGACAGATAAGCAGGCAGAATAGAGGGAAGTAGAGGTGATATAGCCATCAAGTAGATTGTTATAAAAGATCTGAAAAAATCACAGTATACAAACAGTTAGATTTTAAAACATTTAAAAGTACATTGCATATATTTATATTCTTCCTACTTACTGCTCAGATTGCTTTCTTCTTCTTCTTTGACTTCTCCTGCTCAGATGTATCCTTTGATGAACTTGCTCTGACCTTTTCTTCAACAGCAACAACTTTTTCCTTCTTTAGCATCTTTCCATCATTATCCATCCATTCCTGTAAAATTTTCAAAGTATACCTTGCATCATCACCCCAGAGCTCTACTACTGTCATGCTATCAGAATCCCCATTGAGCCAATTGCTCATCTTGGGAAAATACTGAGCAGCCCTTTTAAAAGTTGGACGCCACATGTTACTCCATTGACTCTTCCCAATGAAAAGCTCGATGACTTGCTTTTCAGTTGGTGGTCTGTCAGGCCACTTTGAGATTTTAGCCATCTGGTCAAGAGCAGCACTAACAGCACAATAGCGGCAATACTGGCCAGGAAGGTCTTTGGGTGGGTGCTGATGTGTCAGGTCCATTGGAACCTTGAGAACAGAAGCAAGAGTGGACTCATAAGGAGTGAATGGTTTACGAGAAATAGTCTCTTCAGCAGCAGTGGTGTTGATGTTACTGGTTTCAACCTCACCAGATGTTGATATAGATAGTGAAGGAGAGTGAGTGTGGACCAGAACACTGTGTGGCATGACAGAACGAGAGATAGGTGGAAGAGATGCAGCCTGAAGAAATCGAGCATGTGATGGTGCAATAGAAGAAAAGAAATCAAAGGCTCAAAAGAGCTCTATAGCATTGAATTAGTAATATTTAGCATGCTGAGCTTGTTATATAATACTCACACAAAGAATATGAAGAGTTTGTTTACCATTATGAACTTTGAATGAAATTTCATCATTGGATTCCACTGCATTATTGTAGAAACCCTTCATGTCCCAAAGTTCATCTATAGCATCCCAGATAAGAATACAATTTTCTAAATATAGTCAGATAGAAATTTAAATTAGTATGTATTATGAAAAACTTACTGGTGATTGGTTCAAAAGATTAGCAACATTTTGCAAAACTGGCCCCAAGTTTTTGTTGACAGTAACAGGAACCAGCATGCTAGGCCTCATGTTTGTTGCCTGAAGCTGAGAAGGATCCAAAACAGATGAATACAAAAGAACAAAGCCCTTTACTTTGTTGAAAATAGGTGAGAAATGAAGATCTTCATCATCAACTGGATTATAAGTCAATCCAACTGCTCGGCCTCAAAAATGCCACCTGTAGCCCAAGAAGAACCTTCAGGACAAGGCGGGCTTTCCATAGTGGCATCTGTTTATAATTAAATAAATAATTAAAATAAATATAAATATAAACACCAACCTTCATCAGAAAGCTTGTTTTCAGATGTTTTCTGCTCCTCTGAACTGATAGCAACTGGAGAAGAAATATCTGGAGCAGGCAAAGACATTGTAGTGGTTGAGACAAGAGGAGTAGGAGCATCATTGATGCTTGGGGCAGCAGCAGACAGAGTTGTAGCTTCAGCATTGATAGCTGCAGTTCCAGTACCACCAGTTGAAGAAATAGCAGTCAGAAGAGACTCAATTGTAGAGACTGGTTCTGAGCGCTGTCATACACCAATTTTGATTGGATATGAGATTTATCTATAAGCTTAGAGCATCTGTCTTGACTCCCATTGCATGCAGAAGCCAGGGTTATTATTTCGCATTTTTATCTGAAGCACATCCCTCAATATTCAACGTCAAAGCCCATTCACAGTCCACTTCAAGCTCCATTCCAACTTTCAATCTCCACTTCAACCATTTGATCAGTTATATTCCCTATCAATGATTCAATCGTCTATCTATTTCGAACCTCAAGGCTATGTGCAGATTATTCTTGGACATCATTCCTATCCATCCTAGTACGCACAGCACTGCACAGCATCATATATCACCATCGTCATCAGCATTTGGTCATCTACAACTATTTGGTCCTTAACTGGATTCCACATATGCAGCAAATCTTTGTCTCACTCAGCAGTCTTGGTAATGGATGACTGAGCTGTGCCATGAATAGACTGGTTCTATTCATTAGCATGGTACTTGTTCGCTATTTTGGCTCCTTTTCTATTGTCTGAAACTTTCATATGATTGATCCTTCCTTCCTTTTGTCATTCTTGCTTATTGTACTTACTCAGCTTCGCTTCTTTCTTACTCATCTCACTTCGCTTTTCATAATCCTGCTTATACTTCTTACTCATCCTATGTTACTTACTTACTCATCCTTCTATTTTCACTCCTAAACTCCGTCAGCTTTCAATCTATTGTATGTAGTTGACAGATGGGACTACTGGGTGTCGTTCTACAGAATGATTAGTATAGTTTGGACAGTTGATCTCTTTTAAATATTTTTCTATGTTCTCTGGTATATAAACCATGTATTAGTATTGCTTGGAATGCAAGGAAGTTACAAGCCCCAACTTTCTTCACAACAAAGATTTCCAAGTTATCAAGTACTCAGTCCAGCATTCCAAGCACGCATTCAATCAATCTCTATCAATATTCAGCACGAAATTCAACAATCACTCCAGTTATTCAAGACGTTCATCAGAGGCTAGACCAGCCTATCCAACCACTCTCATTCTCTCATCACAGAGAATTTTGTCCAGTTCATTTCGATCCTACCATCCTCCAGACCCTTCATTCTTCCTCTACATCAAGATCTTCAACTCCCCATCGCTTCAGTGGCTCCGGAATATTTTATTCAGCAATTTTGGTCTTGTTGTCATCTTCATCCATCGCTCCAGACACCTTTTATTCGCTTCTCTACGTTCTTTGATTTTTTGGCTGAGGAATATCACTTAGGTCGTCACCTTGATCGCCCTAGTCATCCCTCATTCACCTCACTATTCTGTTTGAGGTTTGGATCAAGAACATCGCACCATCCTTCATCATCTATCACTCCAGGCCGCTCAAGCCATTACTCCATCAGCAGGCTTTACTTCTAGCTTTGTAGACACTGCAGACTAGATTGAAGCGCACTAGGATCAAGACTACATTCTCACTCCTGCCCCGTATCAATCCCTACAATTTATCTAGTCATTTGGCCCTTCCACAGTCATCACTCTTCGCTCACACTGTTCTACCCTAATCAAGTCGGGTTGCTTCCTCCCAGTAAATACTCAAGGACATTTTATATTCCCTCATCCATTCCTCCTCCTTCATACATCCCTGCCCTCCTCAGACCACATACATCTACACAACCTAGTGGCAAAGCCAGCCCTCACTTTAACTCAACAGGGAGAGAGTTGTCTTATCTAGTCTAGACCATTCCTCTCTGGTTTGTGTTTTGGTTTTCGATTTATATATCAAATCACACACTCACGTAGTTCAACGCCGAGGAGGTGCAACTGAATCACCTCCTTCTGCCAGAACTTTTAAAGTGCTTAAAATATTTTAATATATATATATAAACAAAGAACAAAAACAAACTCACTGAGTCTGTTTCCTAATCCGCTTAGCTTCCTCGGCTTCAACAGCTGCTTTTTCTCTGCAGTTGTCCTACGCTGTTTTGATCTGAAAATAAAGTTAGAAATAAATTAAAATATAGTCAATAACTTCTTACTTCTTGACCTCTTTCTTCAAAGTTGCTTTCCTCCCTCTTCTCCTCCCTTTCCTCAACTTATCAACCACCATCTCCTCCAGATCTGGTAACCCTGCTCCATCCCCCCTCCTCCCCTCCTCCTCCCCTTCCTCCCTGTCCTCCTTCTCCCCTTCCTCCCCTCCTCCTTCTCCCCTTCCTCCCCTTCCTCCCCCTCCTCCTCCTCCCCCCTCCTCTCCCTCTCCTCCTTCCTTCTCCTTCTCTAGATCTGTCTTGGCTGCCCTGTTTGAACCAGACCTTAATCTCTTCTTAGCAGTCTGAGCAGCACTAGACCCTTGCCTCTTCCTGCTATTAGAAGCAACAGCAGAAGCAGCAGGTGTAGCTTTGGTGGTAGACCTAGTAGTAGCAGGCATAGTGCAGGTGGTGAGCTAGCAGTACAGTGATGATGGCAGTTACAGAACAAGAGGCAATCAGCACTTCAAGCAGAGAGTAATCTTAATATGGTAACTCATATAAATACTCCAAAATAAATCCAAGTTCACTCACGAAAATTCAAGCCCAGTGAATACATGAAATATATATATGCTAACTAAGGCTATATACCTGATGGTGGGGCCACCTGAGCTGACAACAGCAGAGGTGATGGGTGGCATGGCGGCCACAGAAGGGTCCAGCGGGATGGCACAATGGGGGGCCACACAAGCTGGCAATGGCAGAGGGGGCAGGTAGCGTGGGCGGCCACAGAGGGGTGCGGTGGGGTGGCACGATTGGGGGGGGGGGGAAGCCACGAGCTGGCAACGTCAGAGGGGGGCACGATGATGGGGCCACCTGAGCTGGCAACGGCAGAGGCCACGGTACGATGTAGGCGGCTACAGTGGCCCCATGTTGGGATACCCAACGGCAGGGCCACCATCGACGGCGACGAGGACACTGTGTGTGCCCTCATCAGTGCCTCGTGCTGTCGACACGGGGTCTGCACCTGTGTGGTTTGTTAGCAAAAGAAGGGGATAGGCGGGACGGTATGTACTCACCTCCTTCCCGGTTCCTCCCAGGTCCCCTTCCCTCCCATTTTGAGCAGCGGCTACCCAATCTGCCCTCGCAGACAGTGATGATGAGGCTGTCGCTGAGGGCGAGAAGGGTGGTGGCGGGTGAGGGATGGTGGCGACAGTGACAACGGCCGGCCGGTGAAGAGGGCAAGGCGACGGAGAGAGAAAGGGAAGGGGAGATGGTGGTGGTTGGAAAGAAAGAAGCAGTTGACAGCACACGCATCCGTTTGATGGCGATTGTGCCGATCGGCTGATGCCAGGCATGCATGTGTGTCACATGCGCCTGTGAAATTCTTACCCCACGGACTGAACAAAATGCAAAATTTTATTTACAGGGAGGCGTTGCTCTCTGGTATATTTAAATGTTGTCTCAGTTAATTGTTATTATACAGTGTCAATTTTTATGTTATTTTTTGCAATTGATATTAATATTAATAACTAATGATTATACTTCGGATATTGTGTTAATTATTTCATCCAGTGGAGTCCACTGGACTGTGCTAATAAACATATTATTTGTTGTTATTCAGTGAATATTTAAGCCCCAGTCCACTGGACTCCAGTGGACTCCAGTGGACTTGACTGGACCCTCAATCCACTGGACTGAGACTGGACTGAAGATTTGGCAGGAGTCCAGTGCGAGTCCAGTGGACTCCAGTGGACTGGACAATCTGTCAGCCAGTTTGGCTGGACAGAGAGTCCAGTGGAGTCCAGTGGAGTCCATATGGATTGTGTGGGGAAAGGAAAGACCTCACTAGACAAGTACTGAATGAATATAACAGCGGACAGAACTATGGCTTGAGCTTGTACGAGCTCCCAATCAGCCCCTGTGATTCCCATCATCACATATGCTCCTCTCCTCTATTATTTCTGTTAGCGTTTTTACCTGTCCATAACTCTTCACCCTTCAACTTTCACCCTTCACCCTTCACCCCATACCACCCCTCACTCAGCTCAATGTTACCCAGACAATCTCGACCATCTCCAATGCATTACCTCTGAGTACTTGTCGAGACAACGCCGACCATTGTTCACACACTTACTTGCTTAAATTCCCAGGCCTTTTGTTTTTGGCAGCACACATGAGACCGAACAGTGTACCGAAAATGAACTTTTACTTTGTTGCGCACAATATGAGAACTTGTTTCTCCCAGTCCTCATTGAAATGCAGGACGTCAAACTACACATGCATCCAACCATATATCTACACTCAATGCCTCATATGACACATTAATATCCATATCACTTCATTTGTACATCCCACACTCCACCACACCTCACGCTCCCTCCCCTCACCACCACTTAATCTCCCTGTCTTACCCTCACCCTGATCTTCATTCTCACCCGACCTACCGCACCCACCTCAAACACCCTTCATTGCCCCTCAAAGCCCTCTAATCTTCCTACCTCAAACACCCACCCAGGAACACCTCCCCATTCGGTGCGCACAGTAATAAGTAGAGAACAGATTCTACAGGGGTGAACGATGGTCAGCTGATAGCTTCGAGTTTGGTGGCGGAGGAGAGAGCCCAAAGTCGAGCTCGTAAGGTGACCTCTGGTTTACCCACGAGCTGAGGATGATATCATACCCCACAAAATCCATGAGAAAGTCACAGACACAATGTTCTTGTTCTGCATTTTGCGAGACACATGGCAAATGCCATTGTCGTGTGTGTTATCTCTAACTGAGGTTTGGAATTTTAATTGGATGGAACGGTGTTCATAAGTCCCGCATATAGCTCAAGTGCTACAATGCCCAGAGTCATATAGACGAACTCTTCTGGGGAGCAAGCATGCTACGTCATATTCTGAACCAGCCCTGGGTAGGTGTTTTGAAGACTCACAAAGCAGCGGGGTTGATCACGTGTACTAGGGTGCTTCTTCGTGCTTGTGCTCATACCGGTGAATTGGTTTTGTTAGCTACATTCCGAGTCCTGCAAGCTGGCTGGAAGCGAAAGACAAGGGAGCCAGGTGTGCGTGATGCACTGCCGGATGAACACCGTTATCATGTTGTCAGTCAATATGAACTCAGTGCTGGAAGGCAGGAGGCCTTTGAGTGTGGAAAGGGATGCGGCGGAAAACTAGAAGTATGCCCAGGTGCAATTGGGTGGAAGAGGAGGGTGGCATCAGTAGACAGAGAAGGTACTGGAATGAGCTCGGTGATGACACCAGACGACTTCTCTGCCATGCACAAAACAAAAACAAAAACCTATAATAAACTGAAGAACAATGGGGGGGACCTAAGACTCGAAGGTGTGGAATGCAGAGGGAAGTCGTCTTGAGGCTCTGAGGGTGCGAGACTGGGTTCTAGGAGCTATACCAGATGGAACTGACTAGGTGCAGTGAGGTGCAGTGAGGTGCAGTGATGTATGACAAGGTGCGACGTTTGAGAACAAGATGCAAAGCTGTATAAACAAGGTGCAGAGGTGCGAGAACAAGTTGCGAAGGTGTGAGAACAATATCTGAGGGTTGGAAAAGCTTCTTTTAATGTAGATACAATACAAGCTTTTATACTACGAATATTGAATACTGAATCAATGAAAAAGGTAAAGAACATGATAGAACCTATAAAAAGCCTTGCTGATACTCTGGACCTTCCCTCGCAAACACGCTAAATGCTTGAATGAGTTGCAGATTCCTATCTTGAGCGTCAACGGAGTGTAGGATATGTATAGCATAGCCTCGCAGCTGATCCGGATGTTGTACAAACTTGGAAACTGAGAGATTGGCATGTGACCAAGGAAGATGATCCAACGAGGTGCGCGAAAGTGAAAACCAATATTCTGGGGCATAGAACGGGCCGGATAATCAATAATGATGAGGTGAAAAGAGGTTCAGCAAGGTTCGATGAGGTTCTGCAAGGTACGAAGCTGTCGGAACAATGTATACTGAAGGAGCGGATGATCAGAGGTTCAGAATGTCAAAATAGGTGCAAAAGCTTTGTAAACTGCTGAGAACAAATGTAGAAGGTAAGGGAATAAGGTGGAATAAGGTCCAAAGAGATGCGGAGTTGAGGAAACAAGTGCAAAGCTAAGGGGAAATGTGCAAAGCCTGTGGAAGCTGCTGGATATGTCATCAGAGGTGCAGAGTATTTTGAAGCTGTAAAAATTGCAAATTCCGGGGCCAGAGAGCTGCGGTGCTCATCATTGGACCAGGTGTATATTCCCTCCCTCTATCGGAATCCAGGACGTGACATGTGGGTGATGGTAAGAGGGAGAAGTGCTGTGCTGTGCGGGGGCAGAGCAGGGACTCGGGGATTAATGTGAATGGGACATGTGCACTGCACGGGACGTCCATTGTCAGCGATGTATCATCCCAGAGATTCCTGACGAAAATTTCTGGGGTGGTGTTGAGAGTGATGATGGTGGAGTTAGCATCTGGGTTGATGACTTGTCCTGTGACCCAATGGATAGACGCTGGGACTCACTCTAGACTGCTAGCAAGGATCTCTGTAATTGAGTTTGCTGTAAGTTGTGGTCCGAGGTGTGGGGGAGAGAAGATGAATGTGAGTTGGGTGTACTGGTTGCTTAGAAATGGCTGTTGTCCAAAGATATCTGGGACCAATGGGGCCAAGGTGGTTGTGGTAGTCTGTGTGGTGCTCATGGTCGTCAGATCTGGGTATGACTCTGACAGTCTACTATAAAGTGCACGGATGGTCTTATAGTGCGAGCAGATCCGAGGAAGGTGAGTCAGGTTAAGAATTAAATGACAGAGTTGATTTATTTTTTGGACAATTGGCGAATTGAGAAGCTATGATGATGTTGGGACATGGTTCAAATGTCATGTGAGGAGCGCACAGACTCTGTTCTGCGATAGCCCCGTTGAGATGATACCCTGTCTTTAAAATTCAAAACTGCTCCTTCAGTGGCTTTTTTTCTTTTTTTGAATCAGTTTATTAACGTGCAAGAAGCAGTTAGAGTGCTAAGACACATGGGTGCAAAGAAGCACCACCCTACACTAGAGTATTTACTACGTCTTGGTTCTCCGAGTGTGGCGGACTTGTGTATCTATCGGTCCATGTGTGTGTGGGGTAATGTTAAACTATGGCCTATTGTAAGCCAGGGTTGACTGAGGCACTATGCAATCCATGATTATAAAGAAAATTAAGAGTATAAATAATAGAAAAAGTAAGAAGAATAGAAAAAAAGAACTGTGGTACATTAGAAAAGAAAAAGAAACAGAGAATATGATACATAAGAAAAGGAAGATTGTAGAAGCAGTAGAGGTTGGTGTGGGTGTGGTTGTTGCAGGGTGTACTGGTTCACTATAAGTCTTTGTCCGATTCATCATTTTCTGAGTCTAGGACGGGTTTGTCGTCAAAATTCAGAGGGTCCGGTTTTCTTGGTTCTTGTCCAGTGCAAGAAAAAGTGCCTGACAAAGATAGGAAATCTATCAGGGCTTTGATTGCAGGCTCGGTTCCTAGGATTTCTGGTAGGAAAATGTCTTGGGAGATTCTTTGGAGGTTGTTACATGCATGTGTGCATCTTGGGCAGTGGCAAAGTATATGTTCTCGGGTCTCAATTTCTGCTTCTCCGCATGGACATTTGATCTCTCCTCTGACCAATTTAAAGCAAAGGTGGAATTGTCCTTGTTGAAATATGTGTGCACAGGAAAGAAATTAAGAATTATTCCATACATCCTATGAGCTCCTACAGAGCCTTTATATACTGTAAGTTCGTGGTTTAGGGTCAAAGATGGATTGGACGGAAGCTGCATTATCTGCAAAGAAGTGGATGTGTCATATGTGCAGATCAGGGTTGGCATTGACATAGCTTATGGCTTGGGTGGCCGCCATCATAAGCCCTGCCATTTCCCGTTGAAAACTTCTGCATGTCCTCCTAGGCCCATCTTTGTGGAAAAAATTTCTTTTTGATGATGATAACCAATGGCTGCTCCTCCTGTGAGATGGAAACCATACTTTAGTTGGACTTGTGAGCCATCTGAATAAACCACCAGCAAATCTCCTCTCTGCTGAAGGTTATTCACTAGATTATTGTGTTGATTTATCCTAGTCTCATTATCTAATGAAGGATTGCAAGAATTAATTAGTAAATGGTTATTAAATAGTGAAGGAGTACGGTGCCATGGGGGTAAAGATATGGGTCTATTCTTTCATGTTGTGGACTTGTATATGTAGCAATGGAGATAAGGGTGGTTGTTTTCTTTTGGTGGGAGCATGTTGTTGATGGTTTCATCAGAAGAGGGGGTGGATGTGATGGTGGTTGATTTGCTCTCCAGGAGTCTGGTAGATGTTGGATGATTGAGCTCTCAGTGCTGTAGAACCTTCGGTCTGTCTCAGGACGGAAGACGGCACATTACAAGAAACCCCTCAAAATTCGTCATAAGACCTAAAATAGAAACATCGGACATATCGATCCCAACATATCGCTCCCGCTCTCGGCCACCGTCAAAACCCTATTCCTATCCGCACACCACATGGTTCCCGAAGGACAAGGGAAAAGAAAGCAGCTCACCTACAAGCTAATAATTCACCCAGGAGCGGGACAAGCCCCAAACCGATCGTTGTGAAATAACTTGGACAATTCCAAGTACATAAAATTTTAGAGTAGAAAACATATTTAAGTAGGCTACTGTAATATGTTTGAGGTCGATTTCGGACCTCCAGTAATCACACCTTACTATTTGCACAAACCCCTTTCGCTGTTAAAAGAACTAACACGAACCGTTCAACTATCGACCCCCACCGATACGTCGCCATATCATCGAAATCGAAGCTCTTTACCGACTTCGCTCACGTCCTCATCGCTTCCCGCCGTCTGTTCCGATTCGCTCGTCTCGTTTATAACCCTCTCGTCGCTAATCACTCACCCTTGTCACGGATATATATATACAAACACTTCTTAGGCTCCCACCTTGCTGAACACCTCGTCAGCAACGAACTCTGACTGTACCTCACAGTCAGGATTAAAAGAAAAGGACAAGTCCTTTCCTGGACTCTTCCAATCATCTTCAACTGGAGCCCACCGCTGAGGGGGTTCTAATAAAGTGTCTTGTTTATAAAAATCTTCTACCAGATCCCACAGAAAGTTTGCTACAAACTGCTCCGCTACGCACCCTACCATCCGTACCCCAGACCCATAAAGCGAGTTCGATTTGCTTCACCAGTTGTCCAAAACCCGCCTTCATCAGTATATCCACCACTGGACACCTCAACGTCTGGAATCTCCGAATACTTCTCATATTCAGACTTCGACAGAATCACGCTCGCCATCGCCACCCCGCTTTATACCTATAGTAAATTGGTATACCTCCACGAACACAACAGACAATTATACACATACCAGCGCTTCTGCATCCACCAACATGTCTACAATGCCTGGAAGGAATCACCATTCGGCACCGAAGTTTGACAGGGCACCTGCCTCGCTGGTACGATTCCTGGACGAAGTACACCGCCTAGCAGCAAACTGCTCGTTAACAGAACAAGAAACAATCGATCATGCACTGACATACGCACCGACCAAAGACTACGATTTGTGGGCGCTACAACCAGCGGCAGCAGGAGGCAACTGGACAGCGTTCAAATCAGCCATGATCGGGTTGTATCCAGGAGCGTCGGGCGACCGGAAATATTCGGTAAACGACCTACAAAACCTGATAGAGGAGCAGGCATCAGTACCAATGAAAACCCAGAACCAGTTTGGTGAATACTACCGGGCGTTTCTCAAAATCTCGATGTTCCTTAAAGCAAAGGATCGTCTAACTGACAGGGAAATTAGCAATATGTTTTCCAAGGTTTTCCCTTAGAGTTTAGGAGGGGAAGTGAGAGAGAAACTTCGCCTTCAGAACCCACAACATCATCCGGATGACCCATGGACCCTCTGACGACATATCGGACGCGGCTATATTTGTGCTTTCGCGACACCCATCCGGAGGAGGGATCACTACTGTCGCGCAGCCGAAACACGAGCGACAGTAGGGCATCAAGCTACGGTAAAGCAGGAGGTGTTCGACGTCGCCAGTTTGGGAAAGGCATTCAACAACGTCAACTTGGTCGAAGCAGTCGCTCTGCTCATGCAGAAAATGAATCAAAACGGAGGACCAGTGCCGGCTTCGAATACACAACTGTCAGGACCAAATTTTATTCCTAGGAACAACGACTGTACCTTCTGCTCAGACTCGACGCACTACATGAATAACTGCGCGTCGCTCATGGATTACCTCAAGAAAGGGTGGTGCAAACGCAAACCACCATCGTACCAAGTGTCGCTCCCAGACGGCAGTCGGATATCTGGAAGAACAGCAATGGGAAGGAATTTGAAGGAGAAAATCGACAATTGGAGGCAGCTCAATCCTGCGAACACTGGGGTGCCATCGGTATCAGCAAATGTCGGTACAGATCCGGGACACAGGATCAAGTAGCCGAATTGAAGAAATTTACGATGACGGCACCTGAAGATGTTCGCCCGACCGTTACCCAAAGAGACAAGAAGGAGCTCGAAATGCTCGAAACTCTTGCAGTATCGACCCAAAAGAAGATAGAGCGAGTCTCGAAGACATATCAGGACTGCCGCAGTATCAGGACCGACGACCTGGAGCAAAGGAAAGCAGGCAGATACCACGGGACAAAATATCACAACGAGTCCGGGACCGACAAACCCCGTAACAGAAGCTACATCGGGGCAGCAAATGGTCCCCAGTACCGCTATGTGACCCCTATCGAAGACCCAAAAATTATAGACGCGGTGGTTAAGCGAGGACTGTCAGCGACAGTAACGCTCACCACGCAAGAGTTACTAGCAATCGCGCCCGAAGTAAGAAAGCAGATTAAAGAGTTAATTCAAACGAAGTGGCTCACCTCGTCAGGATCTGCTTTCAACGTGATCACTGCCTCAGCAGAAGCTTCAGAACGCCCGAAACATCACAACCAAGGACGAATGCTACCCGACAGGGACGATGGGCTCGTGGTGGCAAAGCATGTCGAAGATTTGCGTGCTATGGAAGTGCTCCCTCGAAGGCAGGATCACAGTGGAGGCTCTCATGGACGATGGCTGTCAGATAGTGGCCCTACGAAGGAACCTATGGGAAAGGTTGGGGCTCCCCATCCGATCAGACCACCAAATGCAGATGGTCTCGGCCAACGCCACAACGTCATGGACGGTCGGCCTCCTGCACGATCTAAAAATAACTATAGGAGGGTATGAATTCTATCTGCAAGTCCAGGTCGTCGACGACGCTCCCTACGAAATGTTATTGGGGCGACCCTTTCTCACCCTTACGCAGGCCAGCGTACAGCACTTCACCAACGGAGACTCTCACGTCACCCTCGTTGATCCAAATACATGCGCAGTGATTACGGTACCCACTAGAACACGAAAAGCTAAGGAAACAGCGGCGAACTTCCGGTCCTAACGGGTTTTTAGGGATCGATGAATCGGCAGGCGGCCGAGAGACCCCAATCGTGAAAGGAAGGAACCGAGTGTGTCGGGCACGCTAAGGCAAGAAGAAGACGATCGTGAAAGTGATAACCCTTTCGAAGGAGGGGACGAATACGAGAACGGGCGGTATGACGATATACCAGGTTTGCAAGCGGTGTCGGACACGGAGGATGAAGACGAGGAAGGGGACGATGGATGGGAGGATGATGCCAACCATCAAGAGCCTACAAATTCTATCGAGCGTGGGCTTGCTGACGACCTGTTCGAAGAAGGGAGTATAGGGGATGAGGGGATATATGACGACATGCCAGGGATGCAAACGGTATCAGACACAGAAGACGAAGGGGATGAAGGGGATGATGAAGAGGAAGACGACTACGACTATCGGGAACCGATACGAGCCCTGGAACCGGCGGGTGCAGCGGAATCGTTTGCATACAAAAGGTCGAGAATCGTGTGAAGCCGGTGGCTACCACACTGCCCGAGAATTTCAGAATCATTCGAAAAACACCTGAAGACCCGCTACAAGGAATGCCCGTGCTGCCGACGAAGCCACCCGAATTCACACCTGGGAAGAGGTACACGGAAGAGCGTAAACAAGGTATGAAAGTGAATGACGACGGGTTCCTCTGGCCAGAAGAGGAAAAGCTGGTGCATTACTTGCTGAAAGCACATGAAGACGGTTTTGCCTGGGACGAAAGCGAAAAAGGGAAATTCAGGTCGGAATACTTCGAGCCAGTCACGATCCCAACGGTGGAACACATACCGTGGGTGCTGCGAAACATACCGATCCCGAGAGGAAGCTACGATCAGGTTATCGAGGTAATCAAATCGAAAATTGCATCAGGAATCTACGAGCCATCCAACTCCTCCTATCGCTCTAGATGGTTCACAGTTCTGAAAAAGGACGGGAAGTCGCTACGCCTGGTACACGATCTCCAGCCATTGAATCGAGTCAGCATAAAGGACAGCGCACTGCCTCCCAGCGTAGAACCGTACGCTGAATCGTTTGGCGGGAGAGGCTGCTACGGGATGTTCGATCTCTACGTGGGATTTGATCAGCGAGAGCTAGCAGTGGAATCAAGAGACCTTACCACGTTCCAAACTCCACTGGGGACCTTCCGACTCACTTCAATCCCAATGGGGTACACCAATTCCATGCAAATTCAGCACGGAGACACAACATTCCTCCTGCAGGATGAGATACCGCATATCACGCAACCATTTATTGACGACGTCCCAGTAAAGGGACCCACCACGCGTGCACGAGATTCCGGGAGGCCGGATTTGAAACAATAGCGGAGAACGACGGAATTCGGCGGTTTGTATGGGAACACCTAGGCAACATGAATCGAGTGATACAAGCGTGTACGGGTGGCAGGAGGAACATTCTCTGGTCCTAAATCTACCCTGTGTGCGGCATCCGCGAGTGGTCGTTGGCCATGTATGCACTTACGAGGGTCGAATACCGTTGCAGTCGAGGGTGCAGAAGATAACCGATTGGCCAGTGTGCAGGAATATCACCGATGTACGAGGATTCCTGGGGACACTGGGTACTATCAGGATGTTTATAAAGGATTATGCGAAACATGCAAAACCGTTGGTGGAACTCACACGAAAGGACAAGGAGTTTATGTTTGCAGAAGAAGAAATGGCAGCAATGGAAAAGCTGAAACTACTGGCGGAATCGTGCCCGGCGATCCGTGCAATAAATTATGAGTCGGACAACGAGGTTATACTGGCCGTCGATTCATCGTGGATGGCCGTAGGATACGTGTTGTCGCAAATAGGGGACGATGGGAAACGGTATCCTTCGAGGTTCGGCTCCATAACATGGAATGAAAGGGAACAGCGGTACTCGCAGGCCAAACTCGAGTTGTATGGGACGTTCAGGGCACTCAAAGACGCGCGACTGTACATTGTGGGCGTGAAGAAGCTGGTGGTTGAGGTCGACGCAAAGTACATCAAAGGAATGATCAACAATCCGGATATCGTTCCAAACGCCGCGGCGAATCGGTGGCTGGCAGGCATCCTCCTTTTTAGTTTCGAACTTCGGCACGTCCCAGGCAAAGATCATGCGGCGGCGGATGGACTATCTAGACGGGGTCGGGCAGCAGAAGACATCGTGGACGAAGAGGACGTGGATGATTGGATCGACGAGGCTAACGGATTCGCCATCGAGCTGCTGAACTGGCAACGATCACACGTACAACGGGCAATGGAGTGTCAGGACGACTTACTCGACGAAGCACCGTACCTTCCACATAACCAAGTCCGAATGCCAAGACGCCGAGAGAGCCAACTACTGCGGCCAGCGGGCGCTAGTGCTGCAAGCCGAGGTGGAAATTTCAAATATTCCAAGAACGGAGAAAGCGCGCCCGCTGACGAAAAAGCTGGCAGAGATTCGGGCGTTTCCTGGCGGATCCATCAGCGAGGCCTAGCATGGACATGACGGACAAAGACTTCACTAGGTTCGTACGACAGGCCTCAGATTTCTTCCCTTCGCTGACGGAGTTTTGTGGAGGAAAGACAGAGAAGGAAAGCACAAGTTGGTGATACCCGCAAACAAGCGAATATCCATCATCCGCCAGGCGCATGACGACCTAGGCCATAAGGGAGTCTTCTCCGTCCGCATGCGACTTCTGGAGCGTTTCTGGTGGCCGTATCTGGAAGATGATGTAAAGTGGTTCACCTGCACTTGTCACGAATGTCAGATCAGACAGCTCCGAATGATCCGGATACCGCCCATAGTGCCTACGCCGAGGGGTCTGTTCAGGAAGGTGTACATTGACACGATGTTAATGCCTAAAGCAGGTGGGTATTGTTACATTGCTCACGTGCATTGCTCGCTGTCGTCATTTCCTGAATGGGCGAAATTAAAAACAGAATCCGCGAAGAACCTGGCATTGTTCCTTTTCACAGCAATTCTATGTCGATGGGGGCAATTGAAGAAATAGTTACGGACAACGCTCCTCAATATCTAGCAGCGGCTGAATTACTAGTGGAGAAATACAAAGTCCACCACATCTGCATCTCGCCCTATAATTCCCGAGCTCAAGGACCGATCGAACGAAGGCATTTCGACGTGCGAGAAGCACTTGTCAAATCCACGGGAGGGGTGGAAACGAAGTGGCCCGAAGTCGCCGCATCGGTCTTCTGGGCGGAATGCGTCACTGTGCAGAAGAGCACGGGGTACTCCCCCTTTACCTTGCCCATGGTGTAGAGCCCCTGCTACCCTTTGACCTAGCCGAATCCACATACCTCTGCCCAGCCGGGGAGGAGCGCTTGTCGACTATCGGAGCTCATCGCGCAACGGGCGAGAATGTTGCAAAAACGCGAGGAAGACCTGTTGATGGTGAGGGAACGGGTTGTGTCGTCAAGATGGAAGGCCATCAAGCAAAAGGAAGACGAACATCAAAGGAACACCATTTATTTCGACTTCAAAGCAGCGGTGCATTGGTCCTCGTGCGGAACTCACTCATCGACAAAGATCTCGGAAGTAAGACACGACCACGATATCTCGGACCCATGCTGGTTGTGAGACGTACTAAAGGGGGATCGTACGTCCTGGCTGAATTGGACGGGGCAGTTTCGAAGCTTCGATCATCGGCAGCAGCGCGGCTATTCCCTTACTTCCCTCGTACCATGCACGCGGTGCCGGTGACAAGTATCATTGAAATGAACCCCGATGAGCTCAACGAACTCAACGACGAAGGACCGAGCGACGACTCGGACGCCGACCCCACAGAATGACTATATCGAGGGAATGACCAAAAGGCGACGAACGCCTACCAAAACGTCCATTTGGACGACCAAAAGTATTTACAACACAGTGTATCAACATCGTTTCTCCCTCTATCTCTTGCCTTTCTATATTCTGATCTCCTTTTCCATCTTTTATTAATCTCTCTTATCCGTTTCTCATTTAAATTTCATAGTTATCATCTAGTTTTCAGTCTTTTATCCCTCTTCTTACATCCCCTGCTAGTTCCGTATTTTCAAGGTTCGACCCGCTCGACAGCCAACACACACCCACTACAAGGCCCCATCGTCACCATCCAAAGTCTCATGCCCACCATCCAACGGATTAGCGACAGCAACAACGCGACCCTGCTCAGACTCGTCATCAGCTGGAAGTCGCTCCAGAGCACGGGCACGCCCGAACCCTGTTACGAAGGCGCTCGCAATGGAGGGCAAAGTCTCCGCCAGCAGGAGTTACAAGGGCAGCGCGCGGTGCGGTTATGGGTACGCCGGCACGATCAAGGAGATCGTCGACCAAGGCCAGGATCCTGTTCGCCTCCCCAAGGGCATCGTATGGGTCGACCAAGAGGCGCTGTTGTTGTCGGACGATGGTCTGTGCATCGTAATGCTGCAGCCCGGCATTAAAGAATGCAGCGCTGGTCTGGAGCAAGGGCATTCAGATACTTCTCGACGCAATCTTTCCCTGCGGCTCGAACAACGCGCTCTCTGCTCAGATCGACACGCTTGAAGCAGTCCAAAAACAATTTGACATGCTCATCGTCAACCGAGCAAAGCCTGCCAAATGCTTGAGCTACCGACTTCGCCAGGATGAGCCGATCCAGCTCAATCTCGAGATGTTTCACTTCGGCCGGTGATATCGCCATGGTCGCGCAGCAGTCGGACAGCCATAGTCTGGACGAAGCTTTTCAGCTCTTCGTATTCAGTGTAGGACAAATCTCAGAGGTGGTTGTAGTGCGGCTCGGTCGGAAGGAACAGGAGGCGTTCATCGAGACCCTCGTCTCCTGGCTCCGGGTGCAAAATATCGTTCAAAAATGCGTAATCCTCGCGCGGTCGTCAGGGTCAGCGAGGGAGTTGAGCACCTCACGTATCAATGGGGGCGTCATGTCAGTTTTAAGCACAGGAACACGGTCTTGCTGTTGACTGGGAAGTCAACCTTTATAGTGTCTGGGAGGTGTAGAACCTTCGGTCTGTCTCAGGACAGAAGACGGCACATTACAAGAAACCCCTCAAAATTCATCATAAGACCTAAAATAGAAACATCGGACATATCGATCCCAACGTATCGCTCCCGCTCTCGGCCACCGTCAAAACCCTATTCCTATCCGCACACCACATGGTTCCCGAAGGACAAGGGAAAAGAAAGCAGCTCACCTACAAGCTAATAATTCACCCAGGAGCGGGACAAGCCCCAAACCGATCGTTGTGAAATAACTTGGACAATTCCAAGTACATAAAATTTTAGAGTAGAAAACATATTTAAGTAGGCTACTGTAATATGTTTCGAGGTCGATTTTCGGACCTCCAGTAATCACACCTTACTATTTGCACAAACCCCTTTCGCTGTTAAAAGAACTAACACGAACCGTTCAACTATCGACCCCCACCGTACGTCGCCATATCATCGAAATCGAAGCTCTTTACCGACTCGCTCACGTCCTCATCGCTTCCCGCCGTCTGTTCCGATTCGCTCGTCTCGTTTATAACCCTCTCGTCGCTAATCACTCACCCTTGTCACGGATATATATATACAAACACTTCTTAGGCTCCCACCTTGCTGAACACCTCGTCAGCAACGAACTCTGACTGTACCTCACAGTCAGGATTAAAAGAAAAGGACAAGTCCTTTCCTGGACTCTTCCAATCATCTTCAGTGCTAAGCTTATTGAAGTGGATAGCACAACATCTTGTAAGTAGGTCAAGTTGGTGTTTGACAGGTGGTATGGATGCTTCAATTTCCAGAGCTGTGATGGGTGTAGTTCTGAAAGCGGCACAAATGAGGCGAAGGGCACGGTTTTGAACTTTCTCCAGAGGTATGGTTTGTTTCTTGGTACCCTTCCACCAAGCTGGGCTTGTGTAAAATATCTTTGTGGTTATGCAGGAAATATACAGATTACGGAGGTGGGATTGGTTGAGGCCATGTACTGTGTTTGCAAGCATTGTGAGTGCTGCAACTGCATTCTTCCTGCATGATGCCAAGATTTTAATATGTCGATCAAAGGATAGCTTTCTGTCAAAGTAAACGCCTAACCATTGTACAGTTGCCTCTGGGGTCACTGTGCGGGTTACTCCATCGCTATCGTTGAAAGTAATTGATGGGTTGGAGTTGTCTTTTCTACGCTTTGAATAATGCATGAGTTTGCGTTTTGTGATGTCTGCTGATAGGCCTGCCGATTTAAGCCAGGCCTCAGTCTTTTTGTATACTAATTTGAGTATAGATGTGTTTATGTTGAGTGAGGTGGAAGAAACCACTAGCATGCCATTGTCCACATGCATGAAGAGGTTTGTTCCAGTGCATTTGTGTTTTATTATGTCAATTGATGGTGGGGGTATGTTATATGGTGGCTGCAGATTATTGGTGCTGGTATTAAAGAGTTCCAGCAGTTGTGCCGTATAGTATGCTGCAAGGATGGGAGAAGCTGGGGAGTCTTGAGGGATGCCATTCTTTACTGGTTTCATTTTGCCACGGATGCTGTCTATACATACTGCTGCTTCTTGATCACTTAGGAAGCTTGCTGTCCATCGAACATATTGGAGGGGAATTCTCTTTCTTTGTAATTTGCAGAGTAGGTGGTCGTGATTAACAAAGTCAAAATACCCTTTTATGTTGAATGATAGGCCTGAGGTGACCAGCCCATGGTTCCAGGCTGCCTGAATATCATTAGTGAATGATAAAATGGCGTCGGCAGTGCAGCTATTGGCCAGGCCACCAAATTGGGTTGTGGGTACCAGACCATGTTTTCCAGCTAGGTACATGAGCCACTGAGCTACAATCTTTTCCAGTACCTTTCCTAGACATTCCAGAAGGGTGATTAGCTGGTAGGCATGAGGGTTCGAGTAATCTGCTTTGTTTGGTTTGCATAGGGCAACTGCTACAGCTTTTCTCCATGCTTTGGGATGGTATCCAGTGTCTAGACAGGCTCTCATCAGTTTTACCAGGTACTTATGTCTGTCTTCGTTTTCCCAGGCCCATTTAAGGATCTTGTATGAGATTTGAGAGTGGCCTGGGGTGGTGTCTGAGCTAGTGTCAAAGATGACTTCTATAACCTCCTCCTCGGTTACTTGTTCAAATTTGAGGTCATTCTCTTGAGTTGAATGCATGTCTGGCATGAACTGTTGATCTAGTGGTGGGGGTTGTTGGTATAGCTCCTTCTGAAGCACTTTGCATTTTTTCATGTGTGGTGGCTTTTGGTTGTTCTGATGATCTTGAAATGGGAGGGGTAGAATAATTTCAGCGCACCCTTGGACCAGTTTGGGAAGCTCCAGATGTCATTTGAGGTAGCTGTCCTTCAGTGGCTTGAGCTGAATAGAACATAATATGTAATGTCATTATTGACAGGCAGAATCGAATCACCACCGAATCTATTTTTGGTCACCAGCTGTCATTGATTACTTTAAAAGGTGGAACATCTGTGTTATTTGTTTCCACATTCGCCCAATCAAAGCTATGGCTGTGTCAGACTCTGCCTATAAGTACTAGTGCACAGTTTGTGCCCTGATATCAGTCATCTGTGGCCCTTAGACTGACACATATTTTGTTAGGCACATCAATGCCTTTGTCGATCCTAAGGCTGTGTTCGTACTCACAATTTGAAATTATGATTCTGTATTCTTGGTTCAGATTTTTCATGCATGAGACCTGTGTGACAACCGGATATAGTAGTGATAAGATAACATGCTGCATGCACAATCTGCTTGTTGTCATACAGCTCTACTAATTCCCTCTACCATGCCGTTAGACAAGGAAGAATCACAGAGAAGGCAAAATGTACTCGTTGCTACTACATACTTCATGCATTTGGTTGGAATTGCTGCTGTTCTTTATCACAAGCCCAACTATTGGAAGAAACCCTATCATACATCTGCACTTTTGGGCAAGGCATGGGTTAACGAGCTTATTCATGGCCACCCAGATCATATTTTCTGTGAGTTAGGGATGTGTCTTCATGTTTTCACAGCCTTCTGTGGAACCCTCTCCATGTTGTGCAACTTTACAACTTCAAGGAATGGAGTAACCATAGAGGAACAGGCTGCCATCTTTCTTTATTCCTGTGTCACTGGATTATCCATTCATCATGTTGGAGAGAGATTTCAACATTCTGATGAGACCATATTCAAGTAAGCATGTCTATATGCCCAAGATATATTGCTAATTCTTAATCTAGATACTTTCAAAAGGTCCTTGATGCAGTATTGTCAGGTGCATTCTACAATAGATATGTTCAGCTGCCAGATATCAACACTACACTCTCTGACTACATTGGCAAAAATTCCAAGTTCTACCCCTTTTCAAGAATGCTCTTGGAGCCCTCAATGGAACCCATATCAACTCCTCAACCTCAGCCACTGATCAACATGCCTCCTGAGATCGGAAGGGTAGGATTACGCAAAACTGCCCTGCAGTTTGCTCCTTCGACTTCTGCTTTCTCTATTTTATTAGTGAATTTGAAGGATTGATTGCAGATGCCACTATGTTTATGCATGCCCGTTTGGTGGATTTTATGATACCTCAGGGTAAATTTTACCTTGCTGATGCAGGTTTTGCCTTATGTGATACATTGCTTACACCATACTGCAATGTTCACTACCACCTTGCAGAATGGGGATGTGCTGGTGTTCAGTTAATAATCCTCTAAATCCTCTGTTCTAACTTCTAACTGCTACAAAATTATAGACCAGCCAATAAGGAGGAACTCTTCAATCTTTGACATGCACAAGCTTGCAATGTTGTTGAAAGGATTTTTGGGGTCTTGAAGAAAAGATGGGACATTCTCAATTGAGCTCCCCAGTACAACATGTCAGTACAAGCCCAAATACAACCTGGCCTCGCTGCTGTTCACAATTTTATTCTGGATCATGACGAAACAGATATTGATCATTATCTACAAGATCTTGATATTGATGATCTTTCTTCTGCATCTACTGGAGAGCCAGGTCAAGGAGCTATACCAAGAGAAGAAAGGGAGAGGGCAGATGCATTGAGGGACAGAATAGCAACACAAATGTGGGAGAGTTACCAGCAGTTTTTACACGATCACCCTGAGCTCTTAGAAGCAGCCTTTGATCCAGAAAATGAATAGACAGGTTTATAAACAATAGTCAAGCAGTGGATAGGAATTACATGATGGTTATTGAAGAAAATTATAAAGAAGGATCAATTATAAAGAACAGAAGAAATTATAATGATTAGAAGGGATTATAATTAAAAACAAATGTAAATGCCCACACCAGTGCCTGCCATATGATTCAAGGCCTCATCAACCTTCATCCCAATCCACAGGTGTCGAAATTCAGGGTCATTGTTACGGACACTTTATTTTCTTTTTGCTTTTCCTTTCTCTTTTCTTTTCTTTTCCCTTTTCTTTGTCATCCGTCACATCATTGATACATCATCGTATGTTCTGATGAACTTTGCTTTCCATCATATCTATGAAACTCCATCATATCTTTGATGGACTTTCACTTCTATCTTTTATGATACATCTTTCGATGAACACTTGATCTGTTTCCTCTATTCTTATATACATCTGCTGATGAACATTCAAACTTGTTTCAACTTGCTGTGTGGTTCATAGTATTTATACCAGGAAGGATCCACTGTATTCTTTAGCTAGTTCTTGAGAATCTAACCTCCTCTTACTTGACACCGCTTGGAACTCACTGTTCTTGACTACTTGACTGTCAGCTTTATCCACGCACGTGAATATAAGCTTGAAGTTGTAACAGTCATTTGGATCAAGAGCAATATAAGCATCAGCAGCTTTGATGTCTTGTTCAAAAATGGTGCATAAAATGAGTCGAGAGGTTGTAGGAAGCCAAGTCTCCTTTTAAGCGCCAAGTTGAACAGCCTTTGTGTGACGTCAAGGTGTTTCTCTAAGGGATCACCCACCAAAGTGACTGATCAAGGCTGTAAGGCCTTGGATCGCATCTGCACCAGTGACTTTAACCTTCTTTGATGAAGCAGCAGGGGTCTCAGAGGAAGCACATTCACACTTACAAGACGCATGCACAGGAGTAGCAGGACTGATCTATATAGAAATGATACAAGATGAGTCTAGGAATGTGAATATTGAGATCAACTTACTGAGTGCAGTGCCATAACATCAATTGTGCTGGGCAATTCTGTGTCCTCCTCTGCCATGTCCTCTTCTGCTGTGTCCTCCTCAACCTCATCCCTAGTGATATCCATCCCAGATAAGCTCTATGAGGGCTGGTAGACATGGGTGCCTTTGACAGTGGCCCGCATCAGGAGCAACATCTTGTGCAGATGAATCCAATCCTTGTTCTTGAAGGGCTTAGCTTCTTTGTGAATCTTAATGAAGTTGGCCCATGCATGCTCCATGTCTGGAGTGATAGATGCCCCAGTCTTGTCACCCCATGACCATCCTGATTTGGCCTGGATATCCTGAATCACACAGAAGATGCATCAAAGCTGTATATAAAACAGTTAGCATTGTATCCGAGAACAAAGAACAGTACATACCATATTCCATTTGTTTTGACAGGCCTTTGTGGTCTTTGGACCTCCCTTCATTTGGACCAAGTCAACAACAGCAGCTGTGGCAGTGAATGTCGTTTGTTTGAAGTTACCACCATCACTGGCAGCAGAGGCATGCTCAATGAGAAAGTTAATGAAAGTAGTTTCATCGGTTGTGTCCCATGCTGCATTTTCAGAGGCCATTTAAACAAAGGAAGAGTGAAGCAGGTAAGGTGGGAGCCCAAGAGTGATGTAAAAAAGGGAGAAGGACTATATAGAGAAGGCATTATATAGGGAGAAAAAGTGATCAACAAACAAGTCACATGAGGTGTGACAAGACACATGCGTGTTGTAGAAGAGAGAGTCAATCAACGAGCTTGCATGCGAACGGAAGTGCAGGTGTTGGTGTCACAGATGGTCACATTTGCACAAGGCTCTCGATACATGTGCTCCAAAATCTACCTACCTAATAAGGACAAGAATCCGAGATTATAATTTCAAATTCTGAGTCCGAACACAGCCTAATATAGTCCAAGGAAAAGTCAGGATACTTGAATTTCTGACCAAAAACTAGAGGGCAACATCGACCTAGAATATCTGGAGTTTCAATATTCGGGTGACCTGTGAAGGGGTAAAATTAAGGTTGTAAAACATATTTTGTGTGAGGGAACCTTGAATTTAGCATAAAATCTTACATATATGTCACTCTACAAAGGACCTTTGTAAGACATTTAAGATTTTAAATAAAAAGTGAGTTTATAGAGCCCACTATATATCAAATTTGAGACACCCTCTTTGACACCCAAATATTTTACCTACATACCTATCTTCAAAGGAATTTTGTATTTTTAATTCTGGGGAATCTTCAAAGGACCTTTGAATATGAATTAGTATTTTAAATACAAAGCTGCTTTGTTGGCTGACTTGTAGTTCAAATATTGAATGGCCTTCAGAATTAATTTATATTTGAAATACAAAGATACCCTGTATGGTGCAAAACATATGAAATATGTGGCTACCTACAAAATTACTATGTAGTTCAAGTACAAAGGAACTTAAATGTGTACTTGGCAGATTGACCTGTAGCTCATCTATAGGTTTCCTTTGAATTATGTGCCCACTCATTGCCCACTACATTACCCAGTGTGCACCCACCCTCAAAAATGGTGGGCACTTGGGACATTATGTCATCTGCAATTCAAATTAGTATATTCACTTTAAAACAAAAGTCTAAACTGATTTTATCTGAAATTTGTACATTGTTGTATCATCAAAGTCTACTTTACTTCTCAAACTGCTCACATACTTGTTGGTACTCATCTCTCTGCATCTGCTTTCTGTCTCTCATCAACATTCTGTTGCCTCTGGTTTCACACTTCTTGCTCACACTGGTCATTGTGGAAATACAGGCACTCTCTAGCCCCTTGCCCGCTGAACATACACACTCAGCAAATGAACCATTGGCTGTAAAACAGTCACACCTAAAAGGGAGGGATACTTTGTCCCAACACAGACAGTCTACCTCATCTTCACACTTATGCAATCAAAGTCTACTCAAATGCATGCCAATGTAGTGCATGTGTTTTGCATGCACCTGCATGGCACTCAAAGTGCACACAAACACACAACCTTTCCATGCACATGCCCTGATTCTCTAAAGATTTTAGAAGATTTTGGAGGTCTTTCCTTTCCCCACACAATCCATATGGACTTGCACTGGACTCCTGCCAAATTTTCAGTCCAGTCTCAGTCCAGTGGATTATGAGTCCAGTCAAGTCCAGTAGACTTGGGCTTAAATATTCACTGAACAACAACACATAATATATTTATTCGCACAGTCCAGTGGAGTCCAGTTGAATCCAGTTGAATCCACTGGAGTCCACTGGATGCAATAATTAACACAATATCCAAAGTATGATCATTAGTTATTAATATTAATATCAATTGCAAAAAATAAATCACTACAGTCAATGGAAATAAACTCTATGAAATAACAATTAAATGAAACTATAGTTAAATGTACATGGGAGCAAAGCCTCTCTATGAATACATTTTTGTATTTTGTTCAGTCTGTGGGGTGAAAATTTCACAGGCACATGTGATGTGCACATGTGCCCAGCATCATCCGATTGGCATGACAACAATCAAATGTAAACATCAGCTCTTTTTTTCCAACCACCACTCACCCCTTCCTCTACTTTTTCTGTCACTGCTGCCATCCTTGCCCTCTCCACTGTCCATGATAACTGGGACTGCCACACACACAATGACAAGGACTGACATGGAGGACTGAGATACTGAGGACAATGAGGACAATGAGGACAATGAGGACAATGAGGACAACAATGAGGGCAAAGAAGGCTGCGACAAGATCACAGATGGTGATGGCAAGGATGAGGACTGCAAGGACAGCCAGTGCGGACATGGACGGTGAGAATGGCAAGGGTGACAGCAAGCAAGAGGAGGACGGTGAGCAAGAGCGAGGACAAGAACACAGACAGCAAGGACATGAACACAGACAACGAGGGCAAGGACAGCAGGCAAGGGCAAGGACAGCAAGGACAGCGGGCAAGGGCAAGGACAGCAAGGACAACAGGCAAGGGCAAGGAGGGCAAGGATGATGACATGGACATGGACAGCAGGTGCTACAGCCAACACCACCATCCTCCTGCCCAGCCCTTTTTTACTTTTATTTTTATTTTTATTTTTTATTTGTTTTTTCTTCCTTTTGTGTTGGCCCTCGCAAGTAGATAGTAATGTATTAAATAGTTATTAATATATTGTATTTCACTCATCTGAATTTATGTTAAGATTGAACTTATTTACTGTATCAAGTCCTCCAGTGGACTGCAGTTATCTTAGTCCATATTCACTGTATAGTATAAGATCTACTAAAGTGCAGTGGAGTGCAGTGGAGTCCATATTGACTGTGTGGGGATGTTAAAGTACTGAGATTTTGTCTCAGTCCTTATCCAAAGAGGGAGTTTTTAAGACCACATTGACCTAGGTAGGCCTTGATGATTGCAAAGCGGACTCCCAGTTTTTTTATGGCGAGTTTAATCACTGGAACATTCAATGCATAGCATATTTGATCATGCACTGTATTTTGAGCTTGTCCAAACAGTGCTACGGTGAGGTGTTAAGTGCAGGGTGCCTTTGTAATTGCCCAATGCACAACACCCAATCAAATATTTATATTGATCAGTTCAATCTGGGAGGGTAAGTTTTAAAGCTTATTACAATAACTAGTTTAACAGAGTACAGATTTAGACAATTGCTCTTGGGTGATCACTAGTAGCTAGAGAACTTTTAGACAGACAAGTACACACAAGGCACTGAAATAGCAAGGGCAATCTCTCGATGTGAGGGTGATCACCAATATCAAGGGGATCTCTTTTGGGGGTGAGTGTACATGGGACACTTAACAGATCTCTTTATAAAACCCAAACTCAAACTATCAAACACTATAAGCAATTGCCCATATTAACACATAGCAGATTCTTAGTTCCTATAAGCAACTGGGTACACTAGTCCACAGTCCTTAGTTTATTATAGGCAATGTCCTGAACAGTCAGATTTCTCTGACAGTCATTCTTAGTTACTATGAGCAATCACTAGCCTTTATAGGGTTCCCACCCATACTTAACAATCCCCAGGGCAGTCTTACTATAGGCAACATCCTGAACAGTCAGAGTTCTCTGACAGTTGTCTCTAGTTACTATGAGCAATTGCTGGTCGTGATAGGGTTCCAACCTGCACTTACATAACAATCCCCAGGGCAGTCCACGGATGACTTATAAAAGCCTGCTTATCAAGTCTAATAGACCTGACATTAGATATAACAATGGCAATTGCTCATGAAACCATGTAGCACCTAATTGCTTAAGGTGAACTGTAGTACTCGATCTCTTATCACACAAATCACTAGTCCACAAAGTATTAACACTGGAATTCTTATTCAGAGAAATTTCTGATATCAAATCTGGGGTGTAGATTACTTGGTTCCTATTCTAATATGGAGGACTGTTTTTATAGACTAAATAGATACTTTGGCTTGTGATAATTGAAAGAGACTAAGAGAAAAGGAAGGAAATAGGCCATGTGCTGCCTAGCCTTTGCTGCACCAATTATAATAGTGGAAAGTACTAGTTTGCCTGGGCTATGGCGCTTATTTGAAGATAACATGATTGTCCATGCAGCAGTGTCTTCTTGGGTAGTGATCACCTGACTTGTTTTATCAGATGGCTTGTGGCTCAGGCATGTCAGGACTAGATCACTTAGGGATATATTTCTCAGGAAACCCTACCAAGGTTCTCAAGCACAGTTGCTATTGGTTTAGGACCTCCTGGAACAGCAGGTGCCCTTATCATGAGGCAAGTTACCTCTAGTATTGTGTGGCAATCACTGACTTGGTGATCTCTCTTTCACGTTGGCTGCATTGGAAATTACAAGTTTTTATAGCTGGATCTAGTAGACCGCCATATGCTGAGTTGTACACAAGATTTCAATTGCCAATACATTCAGTCCATAGGGTGATTACCCGTGTGGCTCAGTGATTTCTGATCCTCAAACGGTTGATTGCCTAATTTAGTGAACAGCCTTTGTGAGGCCTGGACACAGTGATCGCTTTGCTAATTAATAAGGTTTCCATCACTTGGTGATTGCTTGGTAAGAGACTGATGGGTGTTACCCCTTGTAAGAGCCAAGGTCACTTCTTAGGAGTTCTTTCTTGCATGGGACTAATAGCATGATCAATGGGGCAGGTGATCGCCTCAGGCGCTTGGTTAGGGTTGCTTTGATAGTTGTGTAGGAAACTAAAGGTAGTTGTTGATTTGTAGCACTGACTAATAGGCCACACTACCCCTTAGTTAGTTTGTAAGGTTTACTATGCTTGTTGGCCCACTAGGAAGTGAAGCCTCAAAGCCTAATAGTCTGGCATATCTCCTACCCTTCACTAGTATAATGTACTAGCTTATTACAGATAACAATCACAAAAATAAGGGCCTCTGTGTCTCACTATGAATTGTAAGCTCAGAATGGTTTACACCCTTTCAACAGGCTGTCACATCATGATATCACTGGATAATGCAAGGTTTTGGAGGTCTTTACACGGCCCCCATTTTTTGGTTGGACTCCGGTTGGACTCCATCGGACTTTCTATATTCAGAATGACGATTTTTCTGGTCTAGGACTGCTGAAATTTTCCAGTGAGATTCCGGTGAGATTCCGGTGAATGTCCGACAGACTACAAGTCGAACGGACTGTCTGGGTGGACTGTCCACTGGAATAATGCCAAAGCAGCAGTCAAAGGACCAATGGAAGTCCAATGGAAGTCCATTGGAATCCCACTGGACATGACCATTGGAATTCCAGCGGACAAGTCCAACAGAATTCCAATGGAAGTCCAACAGATGTCCTTTTATTATAATTTATAATAGTATAGAAAAAAAGACACAAAGGAGAATTGAACTCGAGCATCGGAGAACGCCCGAACACATGCCGGAATAAACCAACTGAGCCACAAAGGCTTATGGAATACAAAAAAATAGTTAAATAGATAGTGATGCAGCTGAAATTCTTGGCACTGCTCGGCACCTGCCAAACAACAACGCACACGTGACATGTTGATGGCCACATCAGTCCGTTGTTGATTCCGGCCCCACTTTTCCTTCCACCACCACTACTGCCTCGTTGGTCGGAGCCAGGGCGAAAGCCAACCCGACGCTGACGGAGGACGACGGCGACAATGAAGACCAGGACGACGGCGAGCACAGCGGGAGAGCGAGGACAGCGGACAGCGGGGGGCGAGCACAAGCACACAAGCACAAGCACAAGCACAAGCACAGTGGGGGCAACAACAGCGGGGGCAACAACACGCACAGTGGGGGTGACGACACAGACAGCGGGGTGACAACACGGACAGCAGGGCTGACAACACGGACAGCGAGGGGCGCCCGACACGGACAGCGGGGGTGACAACACAGACAGCGGGGGTGACGACACAGACAGCGGGGCCGACGGCGCGGATGGCCATCGGTGGCGAGCACGAGCACGGCCAGGGGGGGCGAGCATGAGCACAGACAGAGGGGACGAGCACAAGCACGGGCGGGGGCAACGACACAGACAACAAGAGTGACAACAACAACAGGTAGGATGGACGCCGCAGACACGTACGAAGGCCATGACAATGGCACGACAACAATGACAACGACGTGTACGGTGCAGCTACAACCAACACATCTATCCTCCCCCTATTTTTTTTTGATTCTTTTTTGCTTTTTTTCTTTTTTTCTGTCTCGCTTTCATATTTTTATTATTATCTTTAGTTTTAATGTACCTTGCTTGTAGATAAAATTGTAGATAATAATGTAGTACATAGTTTTAAATATATTATATTATACTATTATATGAATCTACTTCAAGTAATACATTCCAGTTGGAATCCAACTGAATTTCATTCCATTCCATTCCATGTGAAATTAAAGTTGGACTTAGTGAAATTCACAAAGTCAGATAATAATGTAGTATATAGTTTTCAATATATTATATTACATTGTTACATGAATTAAAGATAAGATTGAAGTATTATCCTAGTGACCTAGCTTCCTTAATATGGCTCCCAAAGCTTCCAAGAACACTGCTACTGTCCCTAACTCCCCCAAGTCTGCAATTAAACCAGTGACAGTCCACTGGACATCCACTGGACATCCACTGGACTCCACTGGACAGAGCACTCTTGGATCTGGTCTAATTAAGTGCTGAGAGTCCTGTGGAAGTCCACTGGAAGTCCAACGGAAGTCCAACGGACTGGACAGTCCGGCCAGTCCACTTGTTTTCTGTCTTGAAGTGACTTGACCGGACTTTGACTGGAATTTCGCCAGACTCTGACTGGACTGGTATCGAATTTTGTCAAGTCCAATGGAATCCGTTGGACGTCCAATGGACTGTCCATTGGAATTGGCTGGGTCCGGTGAAAGTCTGTTGGAGTCCAACGGAATATGGGGGCACTGTAAAGTACACCCACAGCGAGTATATCAAGGAACCATGGTGGGAGGACAAAAACGCAGCAGATGCCATACCCTGATTACCCTTACTGTACTGGAGAGGCGAGAGGAACCATGTATCTATATCCAACCATATTAAAAGCTACAAAGAGTATAGATCTTCAGGCTAACAGAGTAGTATCAAGACACGTGTCTTGCCTCAACTTGATGATGGATTCAATGTGCCCCATCCCACCTCTCTGCTATAAAGCAGAAGTCAACAGGTTTGTCTGTATGGATGGAAAAAATTCTTCCAGAGACCTCATGGCAGCTATGAGAACCACATTAATGATGTGAAGCATCAAAAGACATTGGATTAGCAGGAAAATGAATCTGTATTATGGATAGGAGGATCATCGAAGAGATGATTGTGCCTATGTATTCAGACCTGTGCAAATGAAATGTTGATTTAAAGAACACAGAAGGTGGGTGGGCACTGTTGGGACCCACCATGATGGATTCTACTACAATAGGGTCACTCACAGTAGCATTTTTTGGTTTGTTTTTCACTTGTTTTTAGCTTCATTTTCCAAAGAAAAACAAGATCAAAAACAGATCAAAAACAACCCAAAAAAGAAAAAAAGTCCTTGTGGAGCACTTTTTCAGAACTGTCATTTTTCCGTTGTTTTTGCATCTCTTTTTCAGGTAGTATTTCAATCTCCGACCTAAATCTCACCCACCACGTTGACTGCCTGCACTCTTTTCATCACCCACCACCACCTCTGCTCATTGTCTTGCTCCAGCCCCACATTGTCATTGTCAAGGCCATATAATGATGGCAACCACAATCCATTTCAACTGGGCTCAGGGCTTTGTGTCCCTCACCTCAGCACCCTAGAACAAAAGCAAGGTAGTCCATTGATGGTGCAAATGACACCTATAACCTCCACTTAGGCATGTCATGTTGAATTTAGGGAGTGGGGAATTCTACATCCCAGTGAGTGTGTGCTAGCTCTACAACTCAACCCAACACTGACATCATGTTCAACATTGCTGTTGCCCTTCATGGCTGCTTTCTGCAAGTATGTAGTTGGCAGGATGTGGCCATGCAATCAGCCACAGGACCTGCTTAACCCCTCACAGCCTCCATAGTCAGTGGCCAGGCTGGCACTACAAGCTAGACCTCTCTGCTGACACTGCACCTTCCACTTTCTTTACCCCTTGAACATCTTATTCATGCCTTAGTTTTTAGATAATTTACTTGACTTCGTTGTTGTATTTACTAGACATTTAATATACTGTTTTATGACTTACTCGGAGTGGCCTTCAATAAACAAACTCTCTAAAACTCAATCTCAGAGGATTGGGAGTGTATGACACTTAGTTCAGTGTAGCGAAATATATCTTTACTTAGTTGTCCAGGGTAAAAAGTCTCAACAAAGCGGAGTTTAATGGAAGCCACAGAGCCGAATGTGAGAAAAACAGCTTCTGGTTCATTTTTCATCTGTTTTTTGAAATTTCCCGGAGTGGACGCTCATGGTAGCTCTTTTCAGTTGTTTTTGGGTTTGTTTTTTCTTTGTTTTTACCGCCAACATTTTCAAGTTGGCAGTAAAAACAAATGAAAAACAAACCGAAAAAACAGCCCAAAAATGCTACCATGAGCGTCCCTAATGACTCTTTTCGTCCTCTCCTGGCCATTGAATCGCGATCCGTTCACGACCGATGGTGTCGGTGGTGCATTGATCATTCCCTGAGGATTCAGGTGATCGCAGGCGGTTGTAGCAGTTGATTTGGGGAGGATACGTCGATGCTGAATGTGTCGGGATGGGGAGCGTAGTTTCGATCCTAGTGATAGCTGGGACAGACACGATCGATTGCAAATCGATTGGCCCAAATGTCATGATTACATCCAAGCGGAGTTTGCACTAGTTTGCAATAAGATTGGAAAGTGCGGCATGAAGTACGGCGATCATGTGCGGCAATCTGTGTGGTGGGCCTGGTGGCCAGATTTCGGCTCGGTCAATAGTCACATGATGTCAGCCTTGCTCTAACGCTCAGCGGAACGAGCGGCGGGGGACGGCTGCCCGATCTGCGTCATGACTCAGCGCTCGGCATTGGAGTATACACTTCATCGCAATAAGAATCTTCTTAATCACTTTGATCCATATAGTTTCTACAATATTCTGTGGCCTATAGAGAGGCTATGGAGACTTGGCGGGATGTTGTGTTTGAGAAGACAGTTTACTATAAACAAAGGCGCTTGGGAATTGTGAATGAAAGGGAATTGAGTTGTGCATGACATTCGTACTACTATAGTTTCTCACCTGCGTTTCGTGACTACAAGGTCGAGCAAGAGCGAAGTCCCTTTAGCAGATCTTTGATAGGTCAAACTGATATCTTGTCTGGCGTCCGAGGTCTCGATTTAACCATGATTTTCCGAAGCACAATGAGCACGATCAGTAAACCACGTGCCACCCTCCATCAACATTGTCACTCCAGGTTCTCACTAGACACCTCCCTCTCCCTAGTTGAAGTTTGAATGCACAAAAATCAGTTCTACCGGCTTCTACCAGATCGCATGATACGAGATGATTCTTCAAATTGCACTGTCTTAGAATGAAGATCTATCTCACTTAAGATCTCAGGGATCAAGCCGCTCGTATATTTATATATGTCGGAGGAAAAGATTTTTGGCGGTGTAATCGCTGGATGATGTCAAATGAACTAAAAGATGCTATTTTGGTCCATGATCTATTTCGCACAAGAATAAGATGTAAGTTAGATATCGAGTCAGTTGCTCATCAACCGTGGCTTATCTACCCAGCAAGACCTGTATTTAAACACAAAGACGTATATCAGTTCCATCAACTAAGAAAGTCGAATCATGGAAGTGGCTGAATGATTTCATCCAGTATCCACAGCATCTGTCATATCGTACTGAGACCAGGTTGAGCTATGAATGTGACAGTTAACCGATGTATATAAGAAAGTGTTTGGTGAGCATATCACCTTCAGTCTACCATATTTCCCATGTCTACACCGAAAACTTTAGTTCCAGTCAGTGCCCAGGAAGGTGTAATTAGCGGATGCCTCAATGCCTCAATGCTCTTCAATTTCCTTATAGGTCCGTTTCCACATTGATCAATATCTCCAAACTTACATATGTCAGGCATCTACACTATGGTATACGGAGGAAACATGTACTTTTACCGTAGGCTCTTCCCTTCGAATGGGAAAAAAATTCAACAATGCCCTATAGTATCAAGAAGTTTCCATTTGAAACGTCGCATTGCGGTGTCAGCCATTTCAGTGCTGTACATGCTTTGCTTCACGTATTTCCTCATGCAATGGTACTTTCTTGATTTGAATGTTGTGATTAAAGGAACCACATGAGACTCCATTTTTCTGTCCACAGATATGGGTACTTGCTGGCTTTCTGTATTATTCCTTGTTAATTGTATCCGATGCGCTACTGGTTGGTGAATATCTTTTTTATCGTATCGTCCTCATCAGCATCTCGACAGATATGGAGATGATACCATGTCTGGGGACAATGTTTCCCAGCAATTTTAGTCCCACTGATACTTGTCGTTGCAGAATTTGGTGAGTTTCATGGATGAAATGCATGAACATATCTATTAATGGATGTACTCGCAGGCCTCTTCGTTGCAGTGACAGTCATAGAAGGGTTAAACAATCACCTAACCAGTGATGCAAAAGCCAACCTATTCAATAAAATTTCAAGCACTCTTATGTTCGTGTCACTAGGCACCACAGTTATAACAACATTTCTTATTGGACACAAAATACACTGCGCCGCTCGTTCAAGGCATAATCTCAGAAGACTCTTCTACGATATTCTGACATTGGTTATTGAGTCAGCGGCAGCTTACTCACTTGCACTTCTCGTCAATGCCATCACCGTAGCCTCTCCGTCTTTTGCATTATTGGGATCTCCGCTAGCTCATGTGCGGTACTACGCAAATGTATTGCTGCCCATTGTTTCAGTACGTAGTTACAATCATTTGTCTGATAATCATGTTTTGCTGACCTACAGACAGGCGATGAGTACAACAGTTCTGGTAGCAAGATTATGCTTACAAACTACAGTATAGTTCCAATTCCACTGTAGGCACTTACTCCGAACAACGAGAGGAAGAGCAGAATCTAGACTCAGATTGGGAGGAGGCTCGTGAGAGATATAAATCTAGCTCGGAGGTCTCTTCTTCTGTGCCATCACTGGCTTCGACGTTCTACTCGAGTGTTAATGAAAGGACATAATTTGACATAGGATAGGGGATACTACGAATCAGAGATACAATATGACATCAGAACGAAGGGCATAAAATTTACTGCAATGGTTACTACGGTAATCATGATACAAATATACGCTATAGACATGATAATAACCAGCAAATGCACCACCAACGCTGGACGCTGAAATTCTTCACTGCAACCACTTGGCCCGGCATCCCATTGCCTGTTTAAATTGACGCGTTAATACCAGTGGTATAGGTTCCGCTGAAATAGGTTTCGACAGCTTATGAATCCGCTACTGAGACAAACTCTCAGGGGCCGACTGCATGGCGACCTAGACGGGACTTCCGTTGTAAATTTAGACGCATTGCGTACATACAAATGATAGCAGACGAAATCAGAGCATTTGAATACTTCATCGTCGCAACGATGATTGAATGATCTAATCATTTCATATCCGGTCAATCACGGTAGTCGACGAGTACCATCAAGGGATGCTTCTAGACCTGTGACAGGTCCTTGTATGAGTGCAAGCCCTCGATACAATGGTCACCAGTCTAGGATGCTTCGGGCACCTGTTCTCTGGAGCATTTGAGGATTAATTTTATGTTATAATTGATCCGGACATTCGTGTCTGCCACGGCTTTTTCCCTTTGCCCCAACGCGACGACAACGCGACGGCAACGACAACGACAACGACAGCATACCTAATCATGCGCAGATTTACTGATATATGTTATGTTATACATAGCATGTGAAGACGGGTTGGTCGGCCGGGTCATAGTTCCTCCTGAGCGAGAGCGAGAGTAAGAGCAGCCAGCCCAGCCCAGCTTCATCGGCAGATTATGTCACGAACGACTGGATGGACTCGTCCTTGTCACTTGTGTGCATGAATGTATTCTGGCGTGCGCAGGGTACAGCAGTACTGAGTGGCCGGCCTCTCCGCGGGTTCATGCACGTTGTGGGTTCGCGGCGTGGCGCACTGGGCTTTGGAATGCATGATCTAGCCGCACGCGACATTGGGTGCGCGTTGGCGTTGGCGAACAGGTGGAACTTGAGGAGCAACACGGCGACGGCGTGCCACTGTGTATGTACATGGCGTGCGCACCGTACAAGACGGGGTGTAAGAACTCAATGCAACTCAACCCAACCCAGCATCAATCAATCGGCAGCACGATTCCGCATCTCCCACAAGCCCCTTCGACCAGAACTTGCTCCCCAGAAAATCCTCCTGCACAATTCCGCGCCTAACCACATCGCCCATCTGCTCCCTGCCCAGCTGCACACCCAACCCGTCCCCGTCCCCGTCTCCCCACACTGGGTTCTCTCTCCCACCGCTCCCTCTCTTCCTACGCGAGCCCCTCCCTCTCTCCATACGCTCTGACCCGTTCCTCAATCACCCTCGTCATCTCGCGCTGCTTCTCCGCGCCCTGCACGTCGTTCCAATAATGCTTCCAGCTCACGCCGACATGTAGCTGCCTCACCACATGCTCCAGAACATCGCCGGCCAGCACGCCATTCCGTTTGCTCTCCACGACGTCGACGTACCACGGCAGCTTGGGGTGCACAAGGCGCATAAAGGGGTGGGCAGGTGCGTCGCGAGCTGGAGGAGGTCGATGGGGTTGTGCGGCTGCACAAGGAGGAAGAATGTGAGGTGCGGCGGGGAGAGGGAGGTGGCGGAGGGCGGGGCGCGCAAGGAGAGAGAGACCGCGCGGAAGAGGTTGGATAGGTCAAAGAGCAGGTGGATTTGGCGCCGGATGGGGTCGTGGTATTCTGTGTGTGGGAAGGGGGCGGGTGAATAAGTGGTTCGCGTGTGCGAGGAATGGGCGGGGAAGGGGTGAGATGGGAGAGGAGGAGAGGGATAGAAGGGTAAAGAAAAGAAAAGAGAACAACCGAAAAACATAGCACACCTTTAACACTCGATGCTCTCCGCGCCAACCTACCCATCGCGCCCATCGTTATAGTCCGGCCGCCAATCTCTCGGCCATTTGGGAAGGTTATTCTCGTCGTAATAGTCGCCTTGCGCGTGCGGCGTCCAAGGCGAGTTATGCGCGCCCCCACGAAGACGCGCGGTGTACAGAGGGCAGTCTTCTGACCTGCCGGGGAACCTGCGAATTTAACCTTTTCATCGCCGACGAGGAACTGTAGTACAGGTTCCACCAGAGCGTGTCTCTACGATCGTCCCAATCATCCCCGTTCTCTCGTTTCTTCCTCTTCTTTTTTCTTTTTTCTTTTTCTTTTCACGGTGACACGCGCGTTTCTGTTCTCGCCCCATACCCCAACCCCCTTAGCGGCACCGCCGCTGCTAGCACCGCCAGGGTAGGGTGAGGGCACGAGTAGGGATAGATAGATGAGTTTGATAGAGGAGGCGAGTAGGGCGGGAAGGAGAGGAGTGGAGAGTACGCTCAGCGCAGAACTCGACACGGATACCAGCCATTTATATGTACCTTGGATACGGATTCCCCCCTCCTCCCCTCTTCCTCCACGAGCCCCAGGAAACGCATAGAAGAACCCTGGCTCGCCGCCATTGCTCACGTCGTGAGGTGGTATGTGCACGTCATCGTTTGGTGGTGTAAATATATGAAGAAGTTCTGAATGCAATCTCGTTGATGGGATTGGATTGCTGAGATTGTCCCAGAGTTCAGAGACGGGACGAGAGAAAAGAGCAGAGCACGCATAACGGAGTAAAGTGAACACCCAGAGTCAGAAATGATAATGAAGGAGGGCCATATAATAAGAGGTATAGTTGAATCTGAAAGAGAACAAGGCGCTTGCTTGTAATTCAAGCAAAGCTCCTGGCTGACAGACAAGATAACAAAATGATCATCGCCAGTCTTTCTCACCCGTCCTTGTTTGTACTTGCTTGCTTGAAACGTCATCGATTCATCATCGCCAGTTTCCATTCCCAACTTCCACTTTACCTGTGCCTGTTTTTCTCTCATTCCTATGTTGTTCATATGTTCGATCTTTTCTCTTGATAAGGGAGTCTTCAGCCATTGTTGTTTGATATCGAGGCTACACTCAGAGAGGTTCGTTGTGACTATTTTATAAACAATCCTCTCGACAGCATAGCCATCGTTTTTACCACTGTCGCTGTTCTCGTCCTTGTTCCTTCAGATCCCCTTCAACTCGCATGCCGTCTACTTTCCGTCAGTGTGGAGACCAGGAATAAATAATGGGATGTGTGAGTGCTTGGTGTAACTTTCCTCGTACAACCATGACGGTCGCCTCTGTTACTTCGTCGTTGGTTCTTGTCTCTGCCTCGTGCGTCGTCTGCCGTGCTATATCCGACCATACTCCTATCTCCGGCTTACTGGCTTCTTTATAAATTCTGTTGGACGGTGGAACTCTTCCGAATTTCTCCTTTCTTCAGCTCTCGATCGATCTCTGCCGACGTTCTAAAAACACTGCGGCAGTCTATATCCATGCATGGCTCGAGTGAGTTCCACTTTACCAACGACTCGTACGCCCCGCATCTCAGTGATGACCCATAGCTATCATCGAACATCCACCTGTAGTGGACCTACCCTTCCTCTCGTATCACTTTCCTCGGCTCTAGATCAGCATCTTCCGCTGGTTTGGCATGCGGCTACCTACACTCAAGCATGACGATAAGGTGCCACATGCCGCCTTCAACGACTTGTATACTTACATTCATTGTCACAGTGTTAGTTTATGTCCCCACGCTCAGTACTCTTCTCGAAGGCCACTCAGCTCCGACATCTCACATCCACCACTGACAGCACCATCATAATCTAAACTGAAAGAGTGCCGCAGAATAAACAAAAGTCTCCTATCTGCTCAACCGCATCGCATCTCCCAGCGCGATCGATTGCGATGTATCCGACAGACAGTCCACATGTTTGTTGGGACATGCGTCGCATGCATTGGTTTGCATTACGAGGCTTTCAATACTATATCTTCCTGTCACTAATTCGCGTACAAACGATTGCCTATAAGGTCACGCTCCATGCTCTTCTTGCAATTCCTGTTGTTTATTTCTGGGCTGTTTATCTCTGTGTCTGCATTTACGGCATAAGTAGTAAGTGGCGTTCTTCCTGCTTCATCGTGCACCTATTCAAGCTATGCTTCCATCTAACTAAATGAGCCCCTATGTTAGAACACAACACATAACACCCCACAACAAAACGTACGATCTACAATACCATCGCCGTCGCCGTCGCCATTGCAATTCGCTATCCAAGCTGCATGAAAGGGCATCAGGAAATGTGCGTGGCAAGGTTGCGTGCTTGCGTGCGCTTGAGTGCCACGCAAGTGCACGCAAACAAACATGCGCAACATTTGCGTGCATTTGCGCGGATTTGGATCATACAAGCGTGAATATGCACAACTTACTTAATTTAGTTGGTCAATTCAATGTATATGTGCGTGCATTAGCGATAAATAAATTATGAGAAACCGGTTAAACTGCCTACTACTAACTTGTGATATCTTATATCTATGGTTAATTAACTCTCGCTTTGCTTCCTCTTCTTCGGAATGGGTCTCGGCCTGGGGCGAGGTTGTACTAGTAAATTTTCTACTGGATTTGACTTTGGAAAGCTGACATAATTAGGTCCCGGTTTGACAAAATTAAAAGACATTAGTGGACACATTTGAGATAGGTAAAATGTCAACAATAAAATACTGAACTCACCTCCATTTCATTATCCTCTTCTTGTCAATCTCTGTGATTCCAATTCTCAGGAAGGTAAGCATATGGTCAATGTGAGACCGATTTGAGATAGTCAATGAAGGTATGGCTACACCGTGACACCATTAATATAATAAATTGGGACAAGTCTAGAAACTGTATTGTGATGCTCTGTGGAGCCATCGTGCTCTCCAGCGTCAGCAAAGTATTTGTATATGTACTTTATCAGGCCCTAATTAATTGCCAATCGAAAGGATACTAGGCCGGTATGTCATTCATGTTAATTTTATGAACTTACAATGACCATCTTGTTGCGATTTATATTTAAATATGAAGCTGTGATTGCCAAAGATTGGGAAGGGAAGGGAAAATCAGTTAACACAATATTCTCTCCTCTTGTTCACGTTGAGTATAAATATGTAACAGCTTGAAACAATGAATCTAAAAGCGAAACTAGCAACAGAGACCACAATGACAACTCAATTTACAAAAGGAATCATCTCAACAAAAAAATTGGCGGAGTTCACACATCTAAAATTTAAATTTGAAGTAGTATTGAAATTTGAAACATGAGCAACGAAAATAATCATTTCAACGCAAACAATTCAGAGTGTTTACACATCTAAAATGTCAATTTCGAGTTGGATAGCAAGTAGAAACATAAATAATAATGTGCAAAGCGAGTTTAATTTATTTCAATATGGTTTTGTGTAGGTGAGGGATGCTGAGCACTGACCGAGTGCACTTGCGTGTTTCCAAACATTGATTGAGTGGTATTGCGCGTAGGTTAAGTGTGGTTGCGTGGTGGTTGCGTGGTGGCTGTGTGTGGTTGCGTGGTGGCTGTGTGTGGTTGCGTGGTGGCTGCGTGCAGGCTGCGTGCGGTTGAGTGTCAGTTGCGCGTAGGCTGAGTGCATTCATGTAAAAGTTGTGTGTTCACAAGTGTACATTATTTGAACAGGGGTGGTGGAGAGTAGTAGCTGTTTTCCCTAAGCAGAGCTGAGCACATGTCAGCAATATAGAGTGCATTACATGGAATTGTTTATTAAGAGTAGGCGGGACAGTATTTAAATGAGCCTCACATAACTAATTTCAACATGGAAAGGTATCAGAAAGCACGGACTTGATTCAAGTCCATGTCAAGTCTCAGTAAGCAACAGTAAAGGTATGGCAATATTATTGTTACTTATAAAGATAATCCGACTATACACTCAAATGCGTATACTAAGTCCAAGTTGCGTGGCACGTAAATGCACGCAAGCACGCAAGCACGCAACCTGCCACGCAGATTTCCGTATGCCCTGCATGAAAGACGGCTGGCGCGGCGGGGCGACTGGCTGAAGCGCTACAAGCCTGCTTAGTCGTGATCGTAATTGCTCGTGATCGCCCATGTCCATTTCGACTTGGCGCGTCTAATCAAACTATCAGACGCACCCGAGTTCAGCATGAGCAATGAGCAATTTGCACAGTCCGTCTATCCCATGTCCCATTGGGATAGCGATTGCATTTGCGAGAGGAACGACCGGTACATGTGCATGTTCGGCTGGATAAACGAATGAATGGTGTGGTATGGTATGGTGTGCTGGCAGTGCGAGCCTTTCAATGCCCAAGCGGTAAGAATGAATGAATGAATGAATGCCACAGAGTATTTTTCAGAGTGTATTGCCGCCTAGGTTTTAAAACTATAAGGTTGTGGTTTTTCTAATCATTGTGCGATTTAGGATTATCCTTACCGCCGAATATGTTGGATAAATGGCAGGATAGGCGGCGCTGAAGCAGCTGGTCCTGCGGCACCGGCTATGCTCAGCTGCAGTTTTATTTTGGCCGTCGTCAGATACAGATGCTGGATTGGACGGCAGTGTAACCTTCGTCTCACGGAAAATTGATGCATAGAAAATTGAGCGGAATCGACCCTCCTCCCGTCCGAACATTCTGGGACCAAAGAGACTCGAGGCTATTCTATTGCTCGTGGAGAGCCTCTAGATAGCCAAAACGCCAATTACTGTACTATCTAAAAGTGACAATGAGCTATGATGATATTTATATCTTGGTTATCAGCGCCGAACCTGGAATTTGGGTGTTGGGGACCATTTATAGCTGATTTGATATCTTTTCAGCTCTCTTGCCTGACTTCCTTCTTGAATTTCACTATATAAGTAACAATACCTATCACGGTGTAGGATAAGCACTCAGGTGAGCTTTACGAACATATTTCCACTATAAGATGTCTACTCAGAAGTCGACTGATGTTGCGCCTCTCTGTGATATCTGCCAAACACTCGACTTATCGAGTACTAAAAACAACCGAGAACCCATCAAATATGCTCTGGGCAACTGGGACGATATAAATCACGAAGCTAAAATGGACCCCCTGCCCATCCTGTGAATTACTGATACCATTCATTGGTCGGTATGGTATAGACAGGGGCGATGTGACCATCGAATGGAAGCTACAACACCGAAAGGGACAATCTGGAATTCTTAAATGAGGACACCGCGTTGTCGCCGTATGGGTCTGCGCGTGCAGTACAAGAGACCATAGATCTTTACTTGTTCAATGGAAAGGGAGGGCTCTAATATCGCATCCCAGCCTCGTAAGAGAGGATTGTTGAGACTACATCTACAATAGCAGTCTCCAGAATCTGCACCACATTCGACGATCAAATCAAGATCAACCGACATGACTCAATTATCAACAGATATTATCAAACGTATCAACAAATCGATTAAAGCGTGTTTATGTTTTTCCCAGTTGTAGTGGCACTGAAAGATGAACTAACAAATGAATCTAATAATCCGACCTCAATTATTACACGAGCGAACCTGAGTTATCATAGCAGTATGAAAACATGTCAATGGATTGAAAAACATATAGTACGGTGGTCTACCAAGAATCATATCAACAGCCTATCTATCCTGGCAAACTGTTTAGAAAACTACTCGCACACTAACGACCAGGTCTCCACCATATAAAAGCATAATTTCGAAAGGAAGACGATTTCGCTTGGATTAGAAAATGGCGAAGAACCCGTTGTAGCCGATGTTAGTCGACTCTTGTCCGTTCTGGGGCTCAAAGAACATGATACTGTCGAGCTCCTTATTTAAATACCAATTGTATGCATGCCCAGATTGCCCATTGGTCCCGAACATCACACCCCAGAGAATAGCAACGCCCTGTCAGAGTGTTATATCAGTGACATGTGTATCAATGAGCGAAAACTAATTGGCTCACATCGGCACCGAGGAAACTGTTACCCCATCTAGCAACCTCACCCTTCGAGACAAAAGCAAAGTCGTCACCTATGCAATTGAACAGAATCGCTTAGACATCCGTTTAGGAATTTCGTGAAGAGTACTCCACCTACAGTCGAATATATCCGGGCGCCATGTAGTGGTGCGAAGTCCGGTGCCGTTGTATACGCTATCGCGGACAGTCTTCGGGAGTACTACATACCTACGAGCAGGTAAGTACACCGGAGACAAGAATTTGTGAAAGACAGAAAATCGTACAATCCATCTTGAAGGTAGCTTTTGAAGTCTTTGCCAATGTAAGGATTATTGGCAAGTATGGCCCTGATCTCGGTTCCAGTACGGCTAACTCGACGGAGGAGCCAGTCTTGGGTTTCGACATTGGCCTTTGCCCAGCCATGTACTTTGGTGCCTAAAGAAACACAAAAGTATTCAGTATCAATATTTATAGTTATGGGTCATTCCATACCGTTGGTAGTAGCATTCCCCAAAAGATCAAGATAAGTCTTTCCAGAGACGTTCTGGAGTCTGCAAAGGGATGTGTGAATAAGCGTTCAAAATGTCAATAAATTCATAATCTTACCGGTAGTACGTGCCGTCAGTGGTTATCTTCCATTGCTGATTGCTTGCATAAGCGGATCCTTCTGCTGACGACCAGCCCTGGACCTGAGTCCCATTAGCACTTGAGCCATTGCTCAAGTCAAGATAGGTTCCAGTGCGTAGGTTGCGCAACGTATAGACGTCTGGCTTGCCGTCGACCTCTTTCAGAAGCCACTGTTGGTTGAAAATATCTTGTGTGTCGGTCTCAGCCCAGATATGACTAGGTGTTCCATTTGCACGGCGTCCTAATATGTAGAAAGAAATAAGCCAAGGAAGAAATGGGACACAGATTGATAAATGCACACCTTGGTAAATATCGAGGACAACATTCGTATCGCCGTTGGACTTTCTGTTAACGAGTATACACGTTGTTGGTAATGGCAACCATTGCTTCGGTGAGTGATGAAATCTGGGAAGGATATGGAACTCCTGTATTCTTTGATCAAGCTTTTATACAGTATGTTGCATATATAGCCATACGTAACTCATGGGTTTGAAGAAGATTCGATTTCGCGTGCCATTCATTGTATGCTCGAAAACGAAACAAGTCCGAGCTTGAATGATCAGCCGTAACGGAATGTATAGAAAGCTACAACATGGCCGACTTTACGTGACAGGGGTGGGTCCACAGGAATTCATTCTGTGTGTCATAAAATGACCCTCGTCAAAGATCGAGGGGTATGTGTGCCTGAAGCCACGACTGCCAGGTATGAGATTGTGTTTGCCTCAGGCGTTTGACTCTCCGAGCTCAGAAATATGTACATAAGCCTTCGGTGAATTTATATTCCGACATTAGAAGATTACTTGTCAAACTAGCGTGGGCATATCATACAAGCTCTGATGCCTCGTGTCGAAAATTTGTGATATATGCGAAGCAGTTTGATACGGTGGTCATTGATAATGAATGCTTCCTGGGTCTTTTTCCGGGATGAAGACGCCAGGGGCACCAGAGTCGCTACTTCTAAATCACAGGGCGGTAACACAGATGAGAACGGTGACGAGTAGCCCCGTTCGCAGAACTATATACAGGTACTGCAATAGAAATGTCGTGGGTTGTATGTACGTAATGGGGACTCCATCACATGAGAATGCACGCTCTCAATGCTGCAAATACACATAGCTTCTGTTGATCAAGCATGTACTTCACAATGTGATTTTTTGTATCCGGCGTTTTGTCCTATATTTGTGGCAAATAACATGAAAAAATCCCCTGGACCGTTTTCAATTCAATCCATGGAGTACGTCCAAAATGATAGCAGTGGCTGAACTTTAGATCGGCCCAACTCTTGAGTTCTAGAATATGCATGGGACTTGTAACTCCTGCCCGCGATGCTACCCTCTACAAAATCATCAGAGAGTCTGAGCCACTATCACCCTCTCAACCTCAGATTGTCATATCAAAATCATCAGCATGAATACTACCGTCGGTTCTACTGTAGTCATTGACATCTCTTCTATTGAAGCCTCGCTGAGCGCAAGGTGTGCATATTTACATCATAATCTTTATAACCTTCGTTAATACATGCTGTGTACACCCACCAGTTCGCTTGACATTAATAAATCAGTTGCTGCTGCTCCTGCTAGCAATTCCAGGTCCCTTGAGTTAAATATAGTAACCTCAGTCAGGAGCTCAACATTTTACCCATGTTTGAACCTCCAAAGGTCAGCAAATTATACGTTGACTTGTTCCCTGTCGTTTGGAGTTAGTGTTCACACACATTGTTTATATTCACAACTCGTTTCATTTAATAATGTCCTAGAAGAGGCCTTATCTTTCAGCGCCAGTAAAATTAGCTCAGCCGATGTTGAGTAAACTTCCAACACCGGATTTTAGTCCCTCAGATAAAGGGCGGGAACCGTGTCGCCGCTTCCAACACGCAGAGCTGCCGGATAAGTGCTCACTTGCTCGTGGTAATTCATAGTATATGGCCATCATCAAAAAATGGTTTCATTACAAGCCCTATATGGTGTTAGAAGTCCATATATGGTATTCTGACCAGCTTATAAGGCACTTGTAGAATTTTATGTCAAGTAAAAGCTAAAAGAATATTTGTGGGAATGTTAATATTGGTACATTAATTAAATAGAATTGTGGTGTATACAGAATGATAACAACATCTTTAAAAAGTCCTTGAAATGGTGCTAAAATTCATCAGAAAACTGACAGGAAATATTACAACAGTTGAAAGAGAATACAGGACTATCAAGGTGTACACGGCACATACAACCCTTTTAATAGCATTCCAATGTGCATCGGGAGAGTGTTAGAATCAATTACTCATGTGGCAACAAGAGGATGGAATAAAATGGAATATTTATTGGAGTATATAATGTGTGGATACTATTCTATCTCTGTTTCACTGCCAGTCGGGCCCAGCTAAATATCCGCGCCATGTCTGTGCAGTGTCCAGAACTAAGTCACTGAGATTGATGGCTGTGCTGGGTGTGGGAAATCACAAAACTCACCTATTTGACGACTTAAATACTTTCTGCAAGTCCAAGGCTGAATCACAAAGGTCTGTATAAAATGAAATGCATTATGTATGATAATATATAGTATTACTGTGAAATAAATTGTATCACACCGTATCTGATGAAGGTGCAATAGCGCTTATAAAGTCAAAACTGCACATTTGGTGGCTGTGCTAGAAAACAACACCAGCTTTTGCTAGTCAATCGCATGGCTGCACTTTCAGAGAGGTCTGGAAATCTGGTGAGTGGCTCTGATTAAGGGTGTATACACCATAGAATATATGTATCTGACGTCAAGTAATATAATTCTCTCAACAGCTCACTGTAGTAAGAATGACATATATGGCTTCCGGCGCCTATCAGTGGCACTATATATTCTTCTTTTACAATAACTATTACTAGCTACCATACCATGCCGAAAACCCAACCTCTTCAACCTCTTGAATCTCATCTAATGCTTCCTCTATATCTAATGCATTGTCCGTATTGCTTTCAGACTTGGATTCAGACTCTTCCTCATTGTTACTAGTCTGATCTTCATGTCTATGCCACCATACCCATAATCTAGTTCTTCACCAAACAGGGCTTCGTCTTTGGATTCAGCCCAATCCATATCATCGGAGTCTATGCGTCTTCATCCCGGAAAAAGACCCAGGAAGCATTCATTATCAATGACCACCGTATCAAACTGCTTCGCATATATCACAAATTTTCGACACGAGGCATCAGAGCTTGTATGATATGCCCACGCTAGTTTGACAAGTAATCTTCTAATGTCGGAATATAAATTCACCGAAGGCTTATGTACATATTTCTGAGCTCGGAGAGTCAAACGCCTGAGGCAAACACAATCTCATACCTGGCAGTCGTGGCTTCAGGCACACATACCCCTCGATCTTTGACGAGGGTCATTTTATGACACACAGAATGAATTCCTGTGGACCCACCCTGTCACGTAAAGTCGGCCATGTTGTAGCTTTCTATACATTCCGTTACGGCTGATCATTCAAGCTCGGACTTGTTTCGTTTTCGAGCATACAATGAATGGCACGCGAAATCGAATCTTCTTCAAACCCATGAGTTACGTATGGCTATATATGCAACATACTGTATAAAAGCTTGATCAAAGAATACAGGAGTTCCATATCCTTCCCAGATTTCATCACTCACCGAAGCAATGGTTGCCATTACCAACAACGTGTATACTCTCGTTAACAGAAAGTCCAACGGCGATACGAATGTTGTCCTCGATATTTACCAAGGTGTGCATTTATCAATCTGTGTCCCATTTCTTCCTTGGCTTATTTCTTTCTACATATTAGGACGCCGTGCAAATGGAACACCTAGTCATATCTGGGCTGAGACCGACACACAAGATATTTTCAACCAACAGTGGCTTCTGAAAGAGGTCGACGGCAAGCCAGACGTCTATACGTTGCGCAACCTACGCACTGGAACCTATCTTGACTTGAGCAATGGCTCAAGTGCTAATGGGACTCAGGTCCAGGGCTGGTCGTCAGCAGAAGGATCCGCTTATGCAAGCAATCAGCAATGGAAGATAACCACTGACGGCACGTACTACCGGTAAGATTATGAATTTATTGACATTTTGAACGCTTATTCACACATCCCTTTGCAGACTCCAGAACGTCTCTGGAAAGACTTATCTTGATCTTTTGGGGAATGCTACTACCAACGGTATGGAATGACCCATAACTATAAATATTGATACTGAATACTTTTGTGTTTCTTTAGGCACCAAAGTACATGGCTGGGCAAAGGCCAATGTCGAAACCCAAGACTGGCTCCTCCGTCGAGTTAGCCGTACTGGAACCGAGATCAGGGCCATACTTGCCAATAATCCTTACATTGGCAAAGACTTCAAAAGCTACCTTCAAGATGGATTGTACGATTTTCTGTCTTTCACAAATTCTTGTCTCCGGTGTACTTACCTGCTCGTAGGTATGTAGTACTCCCGAAGACTGTCCGCGATAGCGTATACAACGGCACCGGACTTCGCACCACTACATGGCGCCCGGATATATTCGACTGTAGGTGGAGTACTCTTCACGAAATTCCTAAACGGATGTCTAAGCGATTCTGTTCAATTGCATAGGTGACGACTTTGCTTTTGTCTCGAAGGGTGAGGTTGCTAGATGGGGTAACAGTTTCCTCGGTGCCGATGTGAGCCAATTAGTTTTCGCTCATTGATACACATGTCACTGATATAACACTCTGACAGGGCGTTGCTATTCTCTGGGGTGTGATGTTCGGGACCAATGGGCAATCTGGGCATGCATACAATTGGTATTTAAATAAGGAGCTCGACAGTATCATGTTCTTTGAGCCCCAGAACGGACAAGAGTCGACTAACATCGGCTACAACGGGTTCTTCGCCATTTTCTAATCCAAGCGAAATCGTCTTCCTTTCGAAATTATGCTTTTATATGGTGGAGACCTGGTCGTTAGTGTGCGAGTAGTTTTCTAAACAGTTTGCCAGGATAGATAGGCTGTTGATATGATTCTTGGTAGACCACCGTACTATATGTTTTTCAATCCATTGACATGTTTTCATACTGCTATGATAATTCAGGTTCTTCCGTGTGATAATTGAGGTCGAATCATTGGATTCATTTGTTAGTTCATCTTTCAGTGCCACGACGACTTGGAAATAATGTAAACGCCCTTTAATGGATTTCTTGATTCCGTTGATAACATCTGTTGATTACAATACACTCTACTGTCTCAACAGACCTAATAATACTGAACGACGACAGTGGTCATATCCCGGCATTACTCATGTTGTTCTCATTTCCAGGGAATTTGAACATTGACAGTCAGAAATCATTGTTAGAGGCAATTATAAAGACAGCGTTCGAGGTGCATAAGAAGACGTGCGAGGTTCTTCTATTCGGCTTGATGAACTATTCGAAGATCAGCCGAATGTATTACCTTGCGGAGATTATTCAAGACGCAGAAATGATCACGGAATACATGCACTACAGGCAATCAACGTTCTTCAAAGGGGATTGCATAATGCATGGGTACGCTCATCGCACGAGCAGAGGGAACGATTGTCTTCACTACAAAGTGATCCAAGATTCGATTGTACATACATTCGTTTGCCGGTGAGTACGGCGTATGAATTCCTCACGACTTTAATTGGTCATTTTTTGTAGGGAATCCTCGTCTGAGGAGATCTAATGATTCATTCCATCTCCGCTCGTTGAGTTCCTGCGGCGACATTCTTCCACTGCAGTAGAAAAAAATGAACGGTTGCGGAATAGAAACAGAGATACTTGCGAGAACCTCTCATCTATGACTGACTTCATTACAAACTGTATTTTTGTGGTCGTCATGTTGAACAAGGAATGGAATGATATATTTAACGATTGGAATAGGTGTGGGATCTCAACATCGTTCAAGCGGAGATTCAAGACACAAATCCCACGTGTACGACTTGCAGCGTGCCAAACTTAAGGTCTAAAGCAGGACCCGGGAAGCTCCACCAAAGGCTTGCCCACTTTTGAGGATTTAAGGGCCTAATAATCGAAAAAGCTTTGTCCGTTTTTGGTGGATTTGATGGCGGGAGGAAAAGCAGAATCATCATATGTCAAAAATATGTTCTGTTTTGTAAGCACCTTTCAGGGCGGCATTTGCTTCATCAAACGAATCTCACCATCATACGAGTATTCCGTTCTCTTTCACCAACTTGAAATTTCGTATAATTTGTGGTCAAGCCTGAGAAGCACGTTGTATAGCATGAAATTACACAAATCCCTTCCTTTAATCTTTCCCCGGGCATGATCATTTGAACTTTCCTTCTGCTCGCAATCAGTGTACCGGGATGCAAGATAAAGATGCGCTCGAAGGCTCTCAAAGCACACGATGGGGTAAAATCAGAATAAATGACGAGAGATTAAACGTAAGTGTCATGCACGAAATCGTTCTCTAAAGTATTAGACTCATCGCCTTCACGACCAGGGCGACACCGAACGAATTCCAGAATCTACATTTATCACCATTGTTGAGCACTTATACTCTATTATTCAGACTGTAATTGCATCGGTACCTAACCAATTGATTCAAAACGCTGTTCTTTACGCTAGGACTATTTCTTTCCAGACCTTTCCTGGAGGAAGAACATGCTCTACACAATCCTGAAAGAGGATACCAATACCTCTTCTCTCCGCCACCACCTCTTCTTCTACGGATGTAATAAGCATAACCCAATGGAAAGGCCTCTCGAGCGTGATGGAATCATTGAAAAATCATCATACTTATCCATCGTCGAGAGAAGGATGAGTTCGTGGGGGCCCTTGGAGTTCTCCATGACTTTCGGATTATCGAATTTGATCCCTCCACATTCTTGTCCTTCTGAGCCTAAAAGAGGATTCACCATTGCCCAGTCAGAGCTTTCTGGTGGATTCCCAAATCCTTGCATGAGAACTGTATATGCAAAGAAGTGGAGGAAGTGGTATTGGCGTTTTTCCATCTCCCGCAGAATGATCTCCTCGCGACGGACATCGGAGGTGCTTGGTTTGGTTTGCAGGCCCCCAGTGAGGCGTCCGCATGTACTCGACCATAGGGATCGTTCGGACTGGCTCTATAACCTATGTGTTGGACGTCCGGCTTGCCGTACTTGAGTTCCGAGTCAAGGTCCCACACCAGCTCCAGTTTGGCCGATGTTGGAATACGCTTGTACCATACGATGTAGGTCTGATTTTGGAGCCAGACATTAGTGGTTTCTGGATCTTTACAGGACCTGCCATAACCGTCTCGTATACACTCCCACCCTGCCCACGACCAGCTCGGAAACCCTTCTCGGCGACCGGGGTTGGCTGTGGCTCGGGGAAAGTTGTCCCAGCACAGCAGACAAATGTCGAAGGAGGACGTGAACAGTCCCTCAAGAGTCCCGGATCTGGTGTGGGCGGACAGGAAGCGGAGGATCCCTGTAAGGGCATGGATGGTATCGGACTGTTTGGTAAGTTTGCGGTCTGCGTAACGGAAGAGTTGGGAGACATAGGCTGCCAGTGGTTGTGGTTCGGTATCAGCGAGGAAGTTGATCAGGCCGCCTGAATGAAGGACTTCGTTGATGGCGGAAGGAAAATTGTCGTATATGGTGTCCTCGCTCATGCAAGTTGTACGACAGCGGAAATAAATACGGTTTTCGGTGAAAATTATGGTTCGATGGGACAGAACCAGCTCCTGCAGACTAAAGATCATTCAAATAACTTTATGTATATGGGTATGAGAATTCGACTCACGTCCATCCGCGGGTTGTATGTGCACCTCTCATGTCATTGTACACCCCGGTTGTCGCCGTCATTTTGACTCAGGTAGAACTTCAACGATCTTTTGACGTACTTCTCGAGATCCAGGATGCAGCCCAGGTAATCCGGCGTTGGCATCCACCCCATGGGCAGCGATAATTGTAAATACAGCGCACTGATAAACGAGATCCATATGCGCGATTCCGTCAAACATATCATCGTCGTGATCTTGGATAAGGCAGAGACTATCGACCCATAGGTATCGCTCGCCGATTAGCCGTACCAAATCAATAGCGTCCTGGATTGTCTTCGGAAGTTTATCTCTAAGAACACGTAGTACACCTTTGTACCAAGCTCTGTTACAGTGCTTTTGAGCAAACGGGTGGACGGCACAACGCCACCCCAGACGTAGCTCAAGGCAAGATAGCGATACCCAGGGGCGGCTTCGACAATGCACTCATCTATGATATCAATGACTCGGAAAACCTTCACCCCGACTTCGCCCTCGGACGCTTGGATGACCCCACGCTTCGGCGTACACGGCTCTCCATGATGAGCCTCACAGACCGACATCCATTTCTTGATCATTGCAGGATCTATGGTGTCGTGTACTGCACGCGCAGACCCATACGGCGATAACGCGGTTTCCTCATTCAAAAATGCTAGATTGTCCCCGTCGGTGCTGTAAAAGAAGCCACCTTTCTTCTTCCATTCGATGGTCACATCGTCTATGTCTGTACCATACCGACCAAGGAATGGTATCAGTAATTCACAGGATGGGCAGGGGGTTCCATTTTAGCTTTGCGATTTATATCGTCCCAGTTTCCGAGTGGGTATTTGATGGGTTCTCGGTTGTTGTTAGTACTCGATAAGTCGAGTGTTTGGCAGACATCACAGAGAGCGCAACACCAGTCGACTACAGAATTTGAATGTATGAGGCATCTTACAGTAGAAATATATTCGTAAGACTGACCTGAGTACTCATCCTACACTGTGATAGAGCTTGTCACTGATATACTGAAATTCAAATAGGAAGTGAGGCAAGAGAGGTGAAAAGATATCAAATCAGCTATAAATGGTCCGCAACACCCAAACGTCAGATTCGGCGCTGATAATCACGATATGAATATCACCATAGATCATTGTCACTTTTATATGGTACTATAATTGGCCTTTTGACTCTCCAAAGGCTCTCCAAGAGGATCGAGTCTCTTTGTTCCCAGAATGATCGGATAGGAGGAGGGTCGGGTCCACCGAATTTCCTACACAGCAATTTTCCGTGAGACGAAATTTACACTGCCGTCCAATCCGGCGTTGTATCTGACGACGGCTAAAAATAAAACAGCAGCTGAACATAGCCCATGCTGCGGGGCCACACCAGCTGCTTCAGCGCCACCCATCCTGCCATATACCCAACGTCTTCGGTAAGAGCACGCCCAGATCACACAATGATTCGAAAAACAAGACGCCATATTTTTAGAGCCTAGACGCCAATACACTCTAGTGTATTACTCGGACCTCAGAAGCAGCAGCGCCATACACTCTAATAAATGAAACGAGTGAAAAGGCGCCCGTCGCGCATATGTATATACAGATGATCGCACCATGCTCGCTGTCCTTCGTTCATTTGCGATGGAGAATAAGAATAAGTGCCACGTAGAGAAACAACGGACCATGGGTATCAAGTCTTGGTCTGGTGCTGCACATCGATGTATACATATACGTGTGCAGTGGAGCTGCGCTGGTCCGATATTGATGACTCCGATAACACTCGGCGCCATTCCGTTCTTCCGTTCTTCCATTCTTTTTATTTGACGAACTGAGTGATGTCGGACTCGGACTGTAGACTGTAGGTGACCGCTATATGCGCACTTCCAGCGTAACGAAGGGGCACCGATATCTCATATGGGCGCATGATAGCATAGCACGGCACTCACGTAGAACCAGGCTAACAGTCTACAGAAAAGGAAGAAACAGTTCAGACTATCCCGGGCAAGTCTGATCGTTTTTAATTAGACTACCATCGCGCCAAATCTAAATGGCTATGAGCGATTACGAGTGATTACGAGTACGCAGGTGAGGGACTTGTAGCGCTTCAGCCAGTTGCGACACGGCGCCGGCGATCTTTCATGCGGCTTGGGTCGCGAGTCACGATGTGATGGTGCTGCAGATCGTGTGTTTTGTTTCGCGGGGTGTTATGTTATGCATGCCCTAACACAACAGGCTCATTATAGTTGGGCGGAAGTATGGCCTGAATAAGTGCAAGACGAAGCAGGACGGACGCTACTCACGCCGCAGACGCATACGCAGAGATAAGCAGTAAAACCAACAACGGGAATTTGAAGAGCGCGCATTGTGGCCCTACAGAAGATCATTTTTACGTGAAGGAGTGTCCCTGAGAAAGGAATGATTAAAGTGTCGTAACGCATGTCAATACATCCGGGACATGTCCCAACAAACATGTGGACTATCTGTCGAATACATAGCAATCGTGTTGGGAGATGCGATGCGATTGAGCAAATAGGAGACTTGTGAGTATTTCAAAGCATTCCGCAGCACTCTTTCGGTGCAGATTATGATGGTGCTTTCAGCGATGGATGTGAGATGGGGCTGAGTGGCCCCGTCATCGTGTGAACGGGACGAATATTTGAGGAGAGCAGATCGTCGTGCCATTTCCTTGAGTGTTTTACACCGATGAGGAAATTCGAAGATAATATTGGGCGTGGAGATATGGACAACACCGTGACGACGAATGTAAGTGCGCTGAGTCGTTGAAGGCGGCACATGGCATCTTATCGCCATGATTGAGTGTAGGCAACCGCATGTCAAAGCGACGAGATGCTGATCTATAGGCAAGGGCAATGATACAAGAGAAAAGGTTGGTCCATCGCAGGAAGATGTCGACGATAGCTATGTGTCATCATTGCGATGAGGAGTGTTCTAGTCTTTGTTAAAGGGTTACCTGGAACCCTCCAGAGTCACGCATGGATATAGACTGCCGCAGTGTATCCAGAATGTCAGCAGAGAGCGATCGAGAGCTGAGGACAAGAAGAGGACCACTGTCCAACACAATTGATAAAGAAGCCAGTAAGCTGGAGATGAGAGCACAGTCGGATAAAGCACGGCAGACGACGCACGAGGCAGACCAAGAACCAACGCCGAAGTAACAGCGGCGACTGTGATGCTCACAGAATCCATTACTTCATCCTGGATACACCACGGCGATCACATGTCATGAGTTGAAGGGGAATCTGGAGGAACAAAGAGGAGAACAGTGACAGTGGTAAAAACGATGGCTATGCTATGTCAAGAGGATTACTCACTAAATAGTCACCAAGCCTCTCTGAGTACAAACAAGAACAGCCTCAATATCAAACAACAACGATTGACGGGTTCTCCAACATGAAAAAAATCAAACATAGGAACAACACAGGAGTGACTGAAAAAACAAACACAGGTAGGGCGCAAGAAAGATGGCGATGATGACGTTTCATGCAAGCAAGTACAAACAACGACGGGTGAGAAAGACTGACGATGATCCTCTTGTTTTCCCGTCTGTCAGCCAGGAGCTGTGCTTGGATTACAAGCGATTCAAATACAACGCTATCTCTTATTATCATTTCTGTTTCTAGGTGGTCACTCGTTCTGTGTGCTCTTTTCTCTCATCCATCTCTCAACTCTCCGGCGATCTCAGCAATCTAATCGTATATAGATGTACACACCGCCAAACGACAACATGTATATGCCGCCTCACGGTGCGAGCAACGGCGGCGAGCCGGGGTTCTTCGATGCATTTCCTGGGGCCCGTGGAGGAGGAGGGGCGGGAGGGGGAATCCATATCCAAGGTACGTATAAATAACTGATACTCGTGTCGAGTGTTTTACTGACCACACTCTCCCTCTTCTCCTTCCCACTCCCACTCTTCTCTACTATCAAATTCATCTGTCTATCCCTGCTCGTACCTCCACTCCAGCTCATCGCACCGGGCACCCCCAGGCCAGGACACACACCTACCCAACCCACCCCGTGCAACTCAGCCCATGGACACCCTCACAGCGCTCCCGCAGCTACAGGCGGATGGCCATACGGTGGGTACACACCGCCGGCCCCCAATGTGGGGTCCTCTACAAACGTCAGGTCCACACCCCGCAAGCCCGTGGGGTCCTCCGCCAGCGCTTGCCATGGGAGGGGAGGGGAGGCGCCAGTCCGTACCATCCCTATGCACAGTGGGCCCCGGGTGGCTACACCGCGAACGAGGCAGCTGCATCCGCATTCCCTGGCGCGGGTCCATCCCACCTGTACCAACACCAACACCAAACACCAGCACCAGCACCAGCAGCCACAACCACACACACCATACGCAGCGCCTGGGACGCCGTTCGAGTCATCCGTGGGACAGCCGATCACAGGGGGTTGGTTTGGGCGAGGTGGTGCTGGCGGTGCTGGCGGAGGCGGTGCCGCTGAAGGGTGGTGGGGTAGGAAGAAAACAGGCACGGGCTGGGAGACGCCAGGCTGGGAAGGCGCAGGATGGGACTGGCACGCCGACGAGAAGCGCGCGCGTCACCGTGAAAAGGAAAAGGAAAAAGAAAAGAAGAGGAGGAAACGCCAGAGCGGAGAGGATTGGGACGACTGGGACATGCTCGGGTGGAACCTGGAACACAGTTCTCCGACGTCGGCGATGAAAAGGACGCATTCGCAGGTTCCCCAGCAGGTCAGAAGAAGGCCCTCTTTGCACCGCTCGTCTTCGTGGGGCGCGCATAATGCGCATAATTCTCCGTGGACGACGTCCAACGCGCATGTCACGCCCGAATATGCGCAAGGTGACCTATACGACGAGAACAACCTGGCAAAAGGCCGAGAGATTGGCGGCCGGATTATAACCCGCGCCAGGGCCTGTTACCCTCTGTGATGGGTGCGATGGGTGGGTTGGCGAGGAGAGTGTCGAGTGTTAAAGGTGTGTTATGTTTTTCGTCTGTCCTCTTTTCTTTCCGTCCTTTCCCCTTCTATTCATCCCCTCCTCCCATACCTCGTATGCACGAAACGTTGCCTCACCCGCCCCCTTCCCACCGACAGAATAC
>JAJIRX010000945.1:0-12432 GCA_023853785.1 Psilocybe azurescens
TATATAGTATTACTGTGAAATAAATTGTATCACACCGTATCTGATGAAGGTGCAATAGCGCTTATAAAGTCAAAACTGCACATTTGGTGGCTGTGCTAGAAAACAACACCAGCTTTTGCTAGTCAATCGCATGGCTGCACTTTCACAGAGGTCTGGAAATCTGGTGAGTGGCTCTGATTAAGGGTGTATACACCATGGAATATATGTATCTGACGTCAAGTAATATAATTCTCTCAACAGCTCACTGTAGTAAGAATGACATATATGGCTTCCGGCGCCTATCAGTGGCACTATATATTCTTCTTTTACAATAACTATTACTAGCTACCATACCATGTCGCAAACACAACCTCTTCAACCTCTTGAATCTCATCTAATGCTTCCTCTATATCTAATGCTTTGTCCGTATTGCTTTCAGGCTTGGATTCAGACTCTTCCTCATTGTTACTAGTCTGATCTTCATGTCTATGCCACCATACCCATAATCTAGTTCTTCACCAAACAGGGCTTCGTCTTTGGATTCAGCCCAATCCATATCATCGGAGTCTATGCGTCTTCATCCCGGAAAAAGACCCAGGAAGCATTCATTATCAATGACCATCGTATCAAACTGCTTCGCATATATCACAAATTTTCGACACGAGGCATCAGAGCTTGTATGATACGCCCACGCTAGTTTGACAAGTAATCTTCTAATGTCGGAATATAAATTCACCGAAGGTTTATGTACATATTTCTGAGCTCGGAGAGTCAAACGCCTGAGGCAAACACAATCTCATACCTGGCAGTCGTGGCTTCAGGCACACATACCTCGATCTTTGACGAGGGTCATTTTATGACACACAGAATGAATTCCTGTGGACCCACCTGTCACGTAAAGTCGGCCATGTTGTCTTTCTTCAGTTACGGCTGATCATTCAAGCTCGGACTTGTTTCGTTTTCGAGCATACAATGAATGGCACGCGAAATCGAATCTTCTTCAAACCCATGAGTTACGTATGGCTATATCTGCAACATACTGTATAAAAGCTTGATCAAAGAATACAGGAGTTCCATATCCTTCCCAGATTTCATCACTCACCGAAGCAATGGTTGCCATTACCAACAACGTGTATACTCTCGTTAACAGAAAGTCCAACGGCGATACGAATGTTGTCCTCGATATTTACCAAGGTGTGCATTTATCAATCTGTGTCCCATTTCTTCCTTGGCTTATTTCTTTCTATTAGGGCGCCGTGCAAATGGAACACCTAGTCATATCTGGGCTGAGACCGACACACAAGATATTTTCAACCAACAGTGGCTTCTGAAAGAGGTCGACGGCCAGCCAGACGTCTATACGTTGCGCAACCTACGTACTGGAACCTATCTCGACTTGAGCAATGGCTCAAGTGCTAATGGGACTCAGGTCCAGGGCTGGTCGTCAGCAGAAGGATCCGCTTATGCAGGCAATCAGCAATGGAAGATAACCACTGACGGCACGTACTACCGGTAAGATTATGAATTTATTGACATTTTGGACGCTTATTCACACATCCCTTTGCAGACTCCAGAACGTCTCTGGAAAGACTTATCTTGATCTTTTGGGGAATGCTACTACCAACGGTATGGAATGACCCATAACTATAAATATTGATACTGAATATTTTTGTGTTTCTTTAGGCACCAAAGTACATGGCTGGGCAAAGGCCAATGTCGAAACCCAAGACTGGCTCCTCCGTCGCGTTAGCCGTACTGGAACCGAGATCAGGGCCATACTTGCCAAGAATCCTTACATTGGCAAAGACTTCAAAAGCTACCTTCAAGATGGATTGTACGATTTTCTGTCTTTCACAAATTCTTGTCTCCGGTGCACTTACCTGCTCGTAGGTATGTAGTACTCCCGAAGACTGTCCGCGATAGCGTATACAACGGCACCGGACTTCGCACCACTACATGGCGTCCGGATATATTCGACTGTAGGTGGAGTACTCTTCACGAAGTTCCTAAACGGATGTCTAAGCGATTCTGTTCAATTGCATAGGTGACGACTTTGCTTTTGTCTCGAAGGGTGAGGTTGCTAGATGGGGTAACAGTTTCCTCGGTGCCGATGTGAGCCAATTAGCTTTCGCTCATTGATACGTGTCACTGATATAACACTCTGACAGGGCGTTGCTATTCTCTGGGGTGTGATGTTCGGGACCAATGGGCAATCTGGGCATGCATACAATTGGTATTTAAATAAGGAGCTCGACAGTATCATGTTCTTTGAGCCCCAGAACGGACAAGAGTCGACTAACATTGGCTACAACGGGTTCTTCGCCATTTTCTAATCCAAGCGAAATCGTCTTCCTTTCGAAATTATGCTTTTATATGGTGGAAATCTAGTCGTTAGTGTGCGATTAGTTTTCTAAACAGTTTACCAGGATAGATAGGCTGTTGATACCTGATTCTTGGTAGACCACCGTACTATATGTTTTTCAATCCATTGACATGTTTTTATGCTGCTATGATAGTTCAGGTTCTTCCGTGTGATAATTGAGGTCGAATCATTGGATTCATTTGTTAGTTCATCTTTCAGTGCCACGACGACTTGGAAATAATGTAAACGCCCTTTAATGGATTTCTTGATTCCGTTGATAACATCTGTTGATTACAATACACTCTACTGTCTCAACAGACCTAACGATACTAAACGACGACAGTGGTCATATCCCGCATTACTCATGTTGTTCTCATTTCCAGGGAATTTGAACATTGACAGTCAGAAATCATTGTTAGAGGCAATTATAAAAACAGCGTTCGAGGTGCATAAGAAGACGTGCGAGGTTCTTCTATTCGGCTTGATGAACTATTCGAAGATCAGCCGAATGTATTACCTTGCGGAGATTATTCAAGACGCAGAAATGATCACGGAATACATGCACTACAGGCAATCAACGTTCTTCAAAGGGGATTGCATAATGCATGGGTACGCTCATCGCACGAGCAGAGGGAACGATTGTCTTCACTACAAAGTGATCCAAGATTCGATTGTACATACATTCGTTTGCCGGTGAGTACGGCGTATGAATTCCTCACGACTTTAATTGGTCATTTTTGTAGGAATCCTCGTCTGAGGAGATCTAATGATTCATTCCATCTCCGCTCGTTGAGTTCCTGCGGCGACATTCTTCCACTGCAGTAGAAAAAAATGAACGGTTGCGGAATAGAAACAGAGATACTTGCGAGAACCTCTCATCTATGACTGACTTCATTACAAACTGTATTTTTGTGGTCGTCATGTTGAACAAGGAATGGAATGATATATTTAACGATTGGAATAGGTGTGGGATCTCAACATCGTTCAAGCGGAGATTCAAGACACAAATCCCACGTGTACGACTTGCAGCGTGCCAAACTTAAGGTCTAAAGCAGGACCCGGGAAGCTCCACCAAAGGCTTGCCCACTTTTGAGGATTTAAGGGCCTAATAATCGAAAAGCTTTGTCCGTTTTTGGTGGATTTGATGGCGGGAGGAAAAGCAGAATCATCATATGTCAAAAATATGTTCTGTTTTGTAAGCACCTTTCAGGGCGGCATTTGCTTCATCAAACGAATCTCACCATCATACGAGTATTCCGTTCTCTTTCACCAACTTGAAATTTCGTATAATTTGTGGTCAAGCCTGAGAAGCACGTTGTATAGCATGAAATTACACAAATCCCTTCCTTTAATCTTTCCCCGGGCATGATCATTTGAACTTTCCTTCTGCTCGCAATCAGTGTACCGGGATGCAAGATAAAGATGCGCTCGAAGGCTCTCAAAGCACACGATGGGGTAAAATCAGAATAAATGACGAGAGATTAAACGTAAGTGTCATGCACGAAATCGTTCTCTAAAGTATTAGACTCATCGCCTTCACGACCAGGGCGACACCGAACGAATTCCAGAATCTACATTTATCACCATTGTTGAGCACTTATACTCTATTATTCAGACTGTAATTGCATCGGTACCTAACCAATTGATTCAAAACGCTGTTCTTTACGCTAGGACTATTTCTTTCCAGACCTTTCCTGGAGGAAGAACATGCTCTACACAATCCTGAAAGAGGATACCAATACCTCTTCTCTCCGCCACCTCTTCTTCTACGGATGTAATAAGCATAACCCAATGGAAAGGCCTCTCGAGCGTGATGGAATCATTGAAAAAATCATCATACTTATCCATCGTCGAGAGAAGGATGAAGTTCGTGCGGGCCCTTGGAGTTCTCCATGACTTTCGGATTATCGAATTTGATCCCTCCACATTCTTGTCCTTCTGAGCCTAAAAGAGGATGCACCATTGCCCAGTCAGAGCTTTCTGGTGGATTCCCAAATCCTTGCATGAGAACTGTATATGCAAAGAAGTGGAGGAAATGGTATTGGCGTTTTCCATCTCCCGCAGAATGATCTCCTCGCGACGGACATCGGAGGTGCTTGGTTTGGTTTGCAGGCCCCCAGTGAGGCGTCCGCATGTACTCGACCATAGGGATCGTTCGGACTGGCTCTATAACCTATGTGTTGGACGTCCGGCTTGCCGTACTTGAGTTCCGAGTCAAGGTCCCACACCAGCTCCAGTTTGGCCGATGTTGGAATACGCTTGTACCATACGATGTAGGTCTGATTTTGGAGCCAGACATTAGTGGTTTCTGGATCTTTACAGGACCTGCCATAACCGTCTCGTATACACTCCCACCCTGCCCACGACCAGCTCGGAAACCCTTCTCGGCGACCGGGGTTGGCTGTGGCTCGGGGAAAGTTGTCCCAGCACAGCAGACAAATGTCGAAGGAGGACGTGAAAAGTCCCTCAAGAGTCCCAGATCTGGTGTGGGCGGATAGGAAGCGGAGGATCCCTGTAAGGGCATGGATGGTATCGGACTGTTTGGTAAGTTTGCGGTCTGCGTAACGGAAGAGTTGGGAGACATAGGCTGCCAGTGGTTGTGGTTCGGTATCAGCGAGGAAGTTGATCAGGCCGCCTGAATGAAGGACTTCGTTGATGGCGGAAGGAAAATTGTCGTATATGGTGTCCTCGCTCATGCAAGTTGTACGACAGCGAAAATAAATACGGTTTTCGGTGAAAATTATGGTTCGATGGGACAGAACCAGCTCCTGCAGACTAAAGATCATTCAAATAAGTTTACGTATATGGGTATGAGAATTCGACTCACGTCCATCCGCGGGTTGTATGTGCACCTCTCATGTCATTGTACACCCCGGTTGTCGCTGTCATTTTGACTCCAGGTAGAACTTCAACGATCTTTTGACGTACTTCTCGAGATCCAGGATGCAGCCCAGGTAATCCGGCGTTGGCATTCACCCCCATGGGCAGCGATGATTGTAAATACAGCGCACTGATAAACGAGATCCATATGCGCGATTCCATCAAACATATCATCCTCGTGAGTCTTGGATAAGGCAGAGACTATCGACCCATAGGTATCGCTCGCCGATTAGTCGTACCAAATCAATGGCGTCCTGGATCGTCTTTCGGAAGTTTATCTCTAAGAACACGTAGTACACCTTTTGTACCAAGCTGTGTTACGGTGCTTTTGAGCAAACGGATGGACGGCACAACGCCACCCCAGACGTAGCTCAAGGCAAGATAGCGATATCCAGGGGCGGCTTCGACAATGCACTCATCTATGATATCAATGACTCGGAAAACCTTCACCCCGACTTCGCCCTCGGATGCTTGGATGACCCCACGCTTCGGCGTACACGGCTCTCCATGATGAGCCTCACAGACCGACATCCATTTCTTGATCATTGCAGGATCTATGGTGTCGTGTACTGCACGCGCAGACCCATACGGCGATAACGCGGTGTCCTCATTCAAGAATGCTAGATTGTCTCCTTCGGTGCTGTAAAAGAAGCCACCTTTCTTCTTCCATTCGATGGTCACATCGCCTATGTCTGTACCATACCGACCAAGGAATGGTATCAGCAATTCACAGGATGGGCAGGGGGTCCATTTTAGCTTTGCGATTTATATCGTCCCAGTTGCCGAGTGGGTATTTGATGGGTTCTCGGTTGTTGTTAGTACTCGATAAGTCGAGTGTTTGGCAGACATCACAGAGAGGCGCAACACCAGTTGACTACAGAGTTGAATGTATGAGGCATGTTATGGTAGAAATATATTCGTAAGACTCACCTGAGTACTCATCCTACACTGTGATAGAGCTTGTCACTGATATACTGAAATTCAAATAGGAAGTGAGGCAAGAGAGGTGAAAAGATATCAAATCGGCTATAAATAGTCCGCAACCCCCAAACGTCAGATTCGGCGCTGATAATCACGATATGAACATCACCATAGATCATTGTCACTTTTATATAGTACTATAATTGGCGTTTTGACTCTGCAAAGGCTCTCCAAGAGGATCGAGTCTCTTTGTTCCCAGAATGATCGGACAGGAGGAGGGTCGGGTCCACCGAATTTCCTACACAGCAATTTTCCGTGAGACGAAATTTACACTGCCGTCCAATCCGGCGTTGTATCTGACGACGGCTAAAAATAAAACAGCAGCTGAACATAGCCCATGCTGCGGGGCCACACCAGCTGCTTCAGCGCCACCCATCCTGCCATACCCAACGTCTTCGGTAAGAGCACGCCCAGATCACACAATGATTCGAAAAACAAGACGCCATATTTTTAGAGCCTAGACGCCAATACACTCTAGTGTATTACTCGGACCTCAGAAGCAGCAGCGCCATACACTCTAATAAATGAAACGAGTGAAAAGGCGCCCGTCGCGCATATGTATATACAGATGATCGCACCATGCTCGCTGTCCTTCGTTCATTTGCGATGGAGAATAAGAATAAGTGCCACGTAGAGAAACAACGGACCATGGGTATCAAGTCTTGGTCTGGTGCTGCACATCGATGTATACATATACGTGTGCAGTGGAGCTGCGCTGGTCCGATATTGATGACTCCGATAACACTCGGCGCCATTCCGTTCTTCCGTTCTTCCATTCTTTTATTTGACGAACTGAGTGATGTCGGACTCGGACTGTAGACTGTAGGTGACCGCTATATGCGCACTTCCAGCGTAACGAAGGGGCACCGATATCTCATATGGGCGCATGATAGCATAGCACGGCACTCACGTAGAACCAGGCTAACAGTCCACAGAAAAGGAAGAAACAGTTCAGACTATCCCGGGCAAGTCTGATCGTTTTTAATTAGACTACCATCGCGCCAAATCTAAATGGCTATGAGCGATTACGAGTGATTACGAGTAAGCAGGTGAGGACTTGTAGCGCTTCAGCCAGTTGCGATGCGGCGCCGGCGGTCTTTCATGCGGCTTGGGTCGCGAGTTACGATGACGATGGTGCTGCAGATTGTGCGTTTTTTTGGTTGGGGTATGTCCTAACACAGCAGGCCCATTATAGTTGGACGGAAGTATAGCCTGAATAAGTGCAAGATGAAGCAGGACGGACGCTATTTATGCCGCAGACGCAGACGCAGAGATGAGCAGTAAAAAACCAACAACGGGTATTGGAAGAGCGCACGGTGGGGTCGAACAGACGGTCATTTGTACGCGAAAGCGTGCCACTGACGAAAAATGACTAAATCCCCGTAATGCATACCAATGCATCCGAGACATGTCGCAACAAACATGTGGACTATCTGTCGGACACAGCGCAATCAATCGCTCGTGCTCAGAGATGCGATGCGATGCGATTGAGCAGATGGGAGACTTTTGATTATTTCAAAGCACTCTGAGGCACACTTTCGGTTCAGATTACGATGGTGCTGTCAGTGGAGGATGTGAGATGTTGGAGCTGAGTGGCCGGCGTCACCGTATGAGCGGGACGTATCATTGAGAGGGGAGGCAGATCGTTGTGTCATTTCCTCGAGTGTTTTACACCCCGATGAGGAGATTCGAGGAAAGTATCGAGTGTGGAGACATGGAACAACACCGTGACGACGAATGTAAGTGTACGAGTGGTTGAAGACGGCACATGGCATCTTATCGTCATGCCTGAGTGTAGGCAACCGCATGCCAAACAGGCGTGAGACGCTAATCTAGAGCAGAGGAAAGTGATACGAGAGGAAGGGTATGTCCATCGCAGGAGGATGTTCAACGGGGTATCACTGCGATGCGGAGTGTACGAGTCGTTGTTAAAGGAGGTACATGGAACCCTGTCGAGCCATGCATGGATACAGACTGCCAGTGTATCCATAACGTCGGCAGAGATCGATCGAGAGTTGAAGAAAAAGGGGGCCGGAAGAAGCCAGTAAACTCGAGAGGAGGGTATGGTCGGATAAAGCACGGCAAACGATGCACGAGGCAGAGACAAGAACCAACGCCGAAGTAACAGCGGCGATTGTGACGGTTGTACGAGGGAAGTACTCGCAGAATCCATTACTTCAGCCTGGTTACCCCATGGCAATCGCATGGAATGATAATTGAAGGGGAATCTGAAGGAACAAGGATGAGAACAGCAACGGTGGTAAAAACGATGGCTATGCTATGTCGAGAGGATTACTCACTAAATAGCCACCAAGCCTCTCGGAGTACAAACAAGAACAGCCTCAATATCGAACAACCACGATTGACGGGTTCTCCAACATGAGAAAAAATCAAACATAGGAACAACACAGGAGTGACTGAAAAAACAAACACAGGTAGGGCGCAAGAAAGATGGCGATGATGACGTTTCATGCAAGCAAGTACAAACAACGACGGGTGAGAAAGACTGACGATGATCCTCTTGTTTTCCCGTCTGTCAGCCAGGAGCTGTGCTTGGATTACAAGCGATTCAAATACAACGCTATCTCTTATTATCATTTCTGTTTCTAGGTGTTCACTCGTTTTGCGTGCTCTTTTCTCTCATCCATCTCTCAACTCTCCGACGATCTCAGCAATCTAATCGTATATAGATGTACACACCGCCAAACGACAACATGTATATGCCGCCTCACGGTGCGAGCAACGGCGGCGAGCCGGGTTCTTCGATGCATTTCCTGGGGCCCGTGGAGGAGGAGGGGCGGGAGGGGGAATCCATATCCAAGGTACGTATAAATAGCTGATACTCGTGTTGAGTGTTTTACTGACCATACTCTTTCCTCTTCTCCTTCCCCTCCCACGGTTCTCTTTTATCAAATTCATCTATCTATCCCTGCTCGTACCTTCACTCCAGCTCATCGCACCGGGCACCCCCAGGGCCAGGACACACACCTACCCAACCCACCCTGTGCAACTCAGCCCATGGACACCCCTCACAGCGCTCCCGCAGCTACAGCCGGATGGCCATACGGCGGGTACACCCCGTCGGCCCCCATGTGGGGTCCTCCACAAACGGCAGGTCCACACCCCGCAAGCCCGTGGGGTCCTCCGCCAGCGCTTGCCATGGGAGGGGAGGGGAGGCGCCAGTCCGTACCATCCCTATGCACAGTGGGCCCCGGGTGGCTACACCGCGAACGGGGCAACTGCATCCGCATTCCCGGGCGCGGGTCCATCCCACCAGTACCAACACCAACAGTACCAACACCAAACACCAACACCAACACCAACACCAGCAGCCACAACCACACACCATACGCAGCGCCCGGGACGCCGTTTGAGTCATCCGTCGGACAGCCGATCACAGGGGGTGGTTTGGGCGAGGTAGTGCTGGCGGGAGGCGGTGCCGCTGAAGGGGGTGGTGGGGTATGGGGCGAGAAAAACAGACACGGGCTGGGAGACGCCAGGCTGGGAAGGCGCAGGATGGGACTGGCACGCCGACGAGAAACGCGCGCGTCACCGTGAAAAGGAAAAAGAAAAAAAGAAAAGAAGAGGAGGAAACGCAGGAGCGGAGAGGATTGGGATGACTGGGACATGCTCGGGTGGACCCTGGACCACAGTTCCCCGACGTCGGCGATGAAAAGGGCGCATTCGCAGGTTCCCCAGCAGGTCAGAAGAAATTCCTCTTTGCACCGCTCGTCTTCGTGGGGCGCGCATAATGCGCATAATTCTCCGTGGACGACGTCCAACGCGCATGTCACGCCCGAATACGCGCAAGGCGACCTATACGACGAGAACAACCTCGCAAAAGGCCGAGAGATTGGCGGCCGGATTATAACCCGCGCCAGGGCTGTTACCCTCTGTGATGGGTGCGATGGGTGGGTTGGCGAGGAGAGTGTCGAGTGTTAAAGGTGTGCTATGTTTTTCGTCTGTCCTCTTTTCTTTCTGCCCTTTCCCCTTCTATTCATCCCCTCCTCCCATACCTCGTATACACGAAACGCTCGCTCACCCGCCCCTTCCCACCCACAGAATACCACGACCCCGTCCGGCGCCAAATACACCCGCTCTTCGACCTCTCTACCCTCTCCCCGCGCTCGCCCTCTCCTTACGCGTCCCCCTCCTCGTCCTCCCTCTCCCCGCCGCACCTTACATTCTTCCGCCTCGCGCGGCCGCACAACCCCATCGACCTCCTGCAGCTCGCGACGCACCCGCCGACGCCCTTCATGCGCCTCGTGCACCCCAAGCTGCCGTGGTACATCGATGTCGTGGAGAGCCGCCCGAATGGCGTGCTCGTCGGCGATGTGCTGGAGCAGGTGGTGAGGCAGCTGCATGTCAGCGTGAGCGGGAGGCATTACTGGAACGACGTGCTGGGCACGGAGGAGCGGCGCGAGATCGCGCGGGCGTTTGAGGACAGGGTGCGCGTACGGCGAGGGGGAGGGGCGCGCGCAGGAAGAGGCCGCGCGGTGGGAGACGGAGCGCAGTGTGTGGGGGACCGCGCCGAGCACGGGGGCGGCGCGCAGCTGGGCAGGGACAGGGTGGAGGACGTGGTGCGGCGCGGGATCGTGCAGGTGGATTTTCTGGGGGCAAGTTCTGGCTGGAGGGCTTGTGCGCGGCCCGAAGGGCGTGTGGGAGATGCGGACTCGGGCTGCCGATTGATTGATGCTGGGTTGGGTTGAGTTGCGTTGAGTTCTTACACCCCGTCTTGTACGGTGCGCACACCATGTACATGCACACTGGCACGCCGTCGCCTTCGCCATGTTGCTCCTCAAGTTCCACCTGTTCGGCAATGCCAACGCGCAGCCCAATGCCCAGTGCGGCTAGACCATGCATTCCAATGCCCAGCGCGCCACGCCGCGAACCCACAACGTGCATGAACCCGCGGATAGGCCGGCCACTCTATGCTGCTGTACTATGCGCACGCCAGAATACATACATGCACACAAGGACGAGTCCATCCAGTCGTTCGCGACATAATCTGCCGATGAAGCTGGGCTGGGCTGGGCTGGGCTGGCTGCTCTTACTCTCGCTCTCGCTCAGGAGAAACTATGACCCGGCCGACCCAACCCGTCTTCACATGCTATGTATAACATAAGATATATCAGTAAATCTGCGCATGATTCGGTATGCTGTCGTTGTCGTTGTCGTCGCGTTGTCGTCCCTTTGAGGCTAGGGGAAAAGCTGTGGCGGACACGAATGTTTGGACCAATTATAACATAAAATTATTCTCAAATGCTCCTGAGAACAGGCGCCCGAAGCATCCTAGACTGGTGACCTTTGTATCGAAGGTTGTACTCATACAAGGACCTGTCACAGGTCTAGAAGCATCCTTTGATGGTACTCGTCGACTACCGAGATTGACCGGATATGAAATGATTAGATCGTTCAATCGTCGTCGCGACGATGAAGTATTCGAATGCTCTGATTTCATCTGCCATCATTTGTATGTACGCGATGCGTCTAAATTTACAACGAAAGTCGTCTAGGTCGCCATGCAGTCGGTCCTGAGAGTTTGTCTCAGTAGCGGATTCATAAGCTGTCGGACTATTTCAGCGGAACCTATGCCACTGATGTTAACGCGTCAATTTAAACAGGGAATGGGATGCCGGGCCAAGTGGTTGCAGTGAAGAATTTCAGCGTGCAGCGTTGATGGCATTTGGGGTTATCATCATTCTATAGGGTATATTTGTGTCATGATTATCGTAGTAATTATTGTAGTAAATTTTATCCCTTGTTCTGATGTCATTTTATATCTCTGATTTGTAGTATCCCCTATTCTATGTCAAATTATGTCCTTTCATTAACACTCGAGTAGAACGTCGAAGCCAGTGATGGCACAGAAGAGAGACGGGCTAGATTTATATCTCTCACGAGCCTCCTCCCAATCCGAGTCTAGATTCTGCTCTTCCTCTCGTTGTTCGGAGTAAGTGCCTACAGTGGAATTGGAACTATACTGTAGTTTGTAAGCATAATCTTGCTACCAGAACTGTTGTACTCATCGCCTGTCTGTAGGTCAGCAAAACATGATTATCAGACAAATGATTGTAACTACGTACTGAAACAATGGGCAGCGATGCATTTGCGTAGTACCGCACATGAGCTAGCGGAGATCCCGAAGTAATGCAAAAAGACGGAGAGGCTACGGTGATGGCATTGACGACAAGTGCAAGTGAGTAAGCTGCGCCTGACTCAATAACCAA
>JAJIRX010000946.1:0-41657 GCA_023853785.1 Psilocybe azurescens
AGGATAGATAGGCTGTTGATACAATTCTTGGTAGACCACCGTACTATATGTTTTTCAATCCATTGACATGTTGTTTTCATACTGCTATGAACAGTTCAGGTTCTTCCGTGTGATAATTGAGGTCGAATCATTAGATTCATTTGTTAGTTCATCTTTCAGTGCCACGACGACTTGGAAATAATGTAAACGCCCTTTAATGGATTTCTTGATACCGTTGATAACATCTGTTGATTACAATACACTCTACTGTCTCAACAGACCTAATAATACTGAACGACGACAGTGGTCATATCAGGCATTACTCATGTTGTTCTCATTTCCAGGAATTTGAACATTGACAGTCAGAAATCATTGTTAGAGGCAATTATAAAAACAGCGTTCGAGGTGCATAAGAAGACGTGCGAGGTTCTTCTATTCGGCTTGATGAACTATTCGAAGATCAGCCGAATGTATTACCTTGCGGAGATTATTCAAGACGCAGAAATGATCACGGAATACATGCACTACAGGCAATCAACGTTCTTCAAAGGGGATTGCATAATGCATGGTACGCTCATCGCACGAGCAGAGGAACGATTGTCTTCACTACAAAGTGATCCAAGATTCGATTGTACATATTCGTTTGCCGGTGAGTACGGCGTATGAATTCCTCACGACTTTAATTGGTCATTTTGTAGGAATCCTCGTCTGAGGAGATCTAATGATTCATTCCATCTCCGCTCGTTGAGTTCCTGCGGCGACATTCTTCCACTGCAGTAGAAAAAAAATGAACGGTTGCGGAATAGAAACAGAGATACTTGCGAGAACCTCTCTATCTATGACTGACTTCATTACAAACTGTATTTTTGTGGTCGTCATGTTGAACAAGGAATGGAATGATATATTTAACGATTGGAATAGGTGTGGGATCTCAACATCGTTCAAGCGGAGATTCAAGACACAAATCCCACGTGTACGACTTGCAGCGTGCCAAACTTAAGGTCTAAAGCAGGACCCGGGAAGCTCCACCAAAGGCTTGCCCACTTTTGAGGATTTAAGGGCCTAATAATCGAAAAAGCTTTGTCCGTTTTTGGTGGATTTGATGGCGGGAGGAAAAGCAGAATCATCATATGTCAAAAATATGTTCTGTTTTGTAAGCACCTTTCAGGGCGGCATTTGCTTCATCAAACGAATCTCACCATCATACGAGTATTCCGTTCTTTTCACCGACTTGAAATTTCGTATAATTTGTGGTCAAGCCTGAGAAGCACGTTGTATAGCATGAAATTACACAAATCCCTTCCTTTAATCTTTCCCCGGGCATGATCATTTGAACTTTCCTTCTGCTCGCAATCAGTGTACCGGGATGCAAGATAAAGATGCGCTCGAAGGCTCTCAAAGCACACGATGGGGGGCTAAAATCAGAATAAATGACGAGAGATTAAACGTAAGTGTCATGCACGAAATCGTTCTCTAAAGTATTAGACTCATCGCCTTCACGACCAGGGGCGGCACCGAACGGAATTCTAGAATCTACATTTATCACCATTGTTGAGCACTTATACTCTATTATTCAGACTGTAATTGCATCGGTACCTAACCAATTGATTCAAAACGCTGTTCTTTACGCTAGGACTATTTCTTTCCAGACCTTTCCTGGAGGAAGAACATGCTCTACACAATCCTGAAAGAGGATACCAATACCTCTTCTCTCCGCCACCACCTCTTCTTCTACGGATGTAATAAGCATAACCCAATGGAAAGGCCTCTCGAGCGTGATGGAATCATTGAAAAAATCATCATACTTATCCATTGTCGAGAGAAGGATGAGTTCGTGGGGCCCTTGGAGTTCTCCATCACTTTCGGATTATCGAATTTGATCCCTCCACATTCTTGTCCTTGTGAGCCTAAAAGAGGATTCACCATTGCCCAGTCAGAGCTTTCTGATGGATTCCCAAATCCTTGCATGAGAACTGTATATGCAAGAAGTGGAGGAAATGGTATTGGCGTTTTTCCATCTCCCGCAGAATGATCTCCGCGACGGACATCGGAGGTGCTTGGTTTGGTTTGCAGGCCCCCAGTGAGGCGTCCACATGTACTCGACCATAGGGATCGTTCGGACTGGCTCTATAACCTATGTGTTGGACGTCCGGCTTGCCGTACTTGAGTTGAGTCAGGTCCCACACCAGCTCCAGTTTGGCCGATGTTGGAATACGCTTGTACCATACGATGTAGGTCTGATTTTGGAGCCAGACATTAGTGGTTTCTGGATCTTTACAGGACCTGCCATAACCGTCTCGTATACACTCCCACCCTGCCCACGACCAGCTCGGAAACCCTTCTCGGCGACCGGGGTTGGCTGTGGCTCGGGAGTTGTCCCAGCACAGCAGACAAATGTCGAAGGAGGACGTGAAAGTCCCTCAAGAGTCCCGGATCTGGTGTGGGCGGATGAAAGCGGAGGATCCCTGTAAGGGCATGGATGGTATCGGACTGTTTGGTAAGTTTGCGGTCTGCGTAACGGAAGAGTTGGGAGACATAGGCTGCCAGTGGTTGTGGTTCGGTATCAGCGAGGAAGTTGATCAGGCCGCCTGAATGAAGGACTTCGTTGATGGCGGAAGAAAAATTGTCGTATATGGTGTCCTCGCTCATGCAAGTTGTACGACAGCGGAAATAAATACGGTTTTCGGTGAAAATTATGGTTCGATGGGACAGAACCAGCTCCTGCAGACTAAAGATCATTCAAATAGATTTATGTATATGGGTATGAGAATTCGACTCACGTCCATCCGCGGGTTGTATGTGCACCTCTCATGTCATTGTACACCCCGGTTGTCGCCGTCATTTTGACTCAGGTAGAACTTCAACGATCTTTTGACGTACTTCTCGAGATCCAGGATGCAGCCCAGGTAATCCGGCGTTGGCATTCACCCCATGGGCAGCGATGATTGTAAATACAGCGCACTGATAAACGAGATCCATATGCGCGATTCCGTCAAACATATCATCCTCGTGATCTTGGATAAGGCAGAGACTATCGACCCATAGGTATCGCTCGCCGATTAGTCGTACCAAATCAATAGCGTCCTGGATCGTCTTCGGAAGTTTATCCCTAAGAACACGTAGTACACCTTTTGTACCAAGCTGTGTTACGGTGCTTTTGAGCAAACGGATGGACGGCACAACGCCACCCCAGACGTAGCTCAAGGCAAGATAGCGATATCCAAGGGCAGCTTCGACAATGCACTCATCTATGATATCAATGACTCGGAAAACCTTCACCCCGACTTCGCCCTCGGATGCTTGGATGACCCCACGCTTCGGCGTACACGGCTCTCCATGATGAGCCTCACAGACCGACATCCATTTCTTGATCATTGCAGGATCTATGGTGTCGTGTACTGCACGCGCAGACCCATACGGCGATAACGCGGTTTCCTCATTCAAGAATGCTAGATTGTCCCCGTCGGTGCTGTAAAAGAAGCCACCTTTCTTCTTCCATTCGATGGTCACATCGCCTATGTCTGTACCATACCGACCAAGGAATGGTATCAGTAATTCACAGGATGGGCAGGGGGTCCATTTTAGCTTTGCGATTTATATCGTCCCAGTTGCCGAGTGGGTATTTGATGGGTTCTCGGTTGTTGTTAGTACTCGATAAGTCGAGTGTTTGGCAGACATCACAGAGAGGCGCAACACCAGTTGACTACAGAGTTCGAATGTATGAGGCATGTTATAGTAGAAATATATTCCGTAAAGACTCACCTGAGTACTCATCCTACACTGTGATAGAGCTTGTCACTGATATACTGAAATTCAAATAGGAAGTGAGGCAAGAGGGTGAAAAGATATCAAATCGGCTATAAATAGTCCGCAACCCCCAAACGTCAGATTCGGCGCTGATAATCACGATATGAACATCACCATAGATCATTGTCACTTTTATATGGTACTATAATTGGCGTTTTGACTCTGCAAAGGCTCTCCAAGAGGATCGAGTCTCTTTGTTCCCAGAATGATCGGACAGGAGGAGGGGTCGGGTCCACCGAATTTCCTACACAGCAATTTTCCGTGAGACGAAATTTACACTGCCGTCCAATCCGGCGTTGTATCTGACGACGGCTAAAAATAAAACAGCAGCTGAACATAGCCCATGCTGCGGGGCCACACCAGCTGCTTCAGCGCCACCCATCCTGCCATATACCCAACGTCTTCGGTAAGAGCACGCCCAGATCACACAATGATTCGAAAAACAAGACGCCATATTTTTAGAGCCTAGACGCCAATACACTCTAGTGTATTACTCGGACCTCAGAAGCAGCAGCGCCATACACTCTAATAAATGAAACGAGTGAAAAGGCGCCCGTCGCGCATATGTATATACAGATGATCGCACCATGCTCGCTGTCCTTCGTTCATTTGCGATGGAGAATAAGAATAAGTGCCACGTAGAGAAACAACGGACCATGGGTATCAAGTCTTGGTCTGGTGCTGCACATCGATGTATACATATACGTGTGCAGTGGAGCTGCGCTGGTCCGATATTGATGACTCCGATAACACTCGGCGCCATTCCGTTCTTCCGTTCTTCCATTCTTTTTATTTGACGAACTGAGTGATGTCGGACTCGGACTGTAGACTGTAGGTGACCGCTATATGCGCACTTCCAGCGTAACGAAGGGGCACCGATATCTCATATGGGCGCATGATAGCATAGCACGGCACTCACGTAGAACCAGGCTAACAGTCCACAGAAAAGGAAGAAACAGTTCAGACTATCCCGGGCAAGTCTGATCGTTTTTAATTAGACTACCATCGCGCCAAATCTAAATGGCTATGAGCGATTACGAGTGATTACGAGTAAGCAGGTGAGGACTTGTAGCGCTTCAGCCAGTTGCGATGCGGCGCCGGCGGTCTTTCATGCGGCTTGGGTCGCGAGTTACGATGACGATGGTGCTGCAGATTGTGCGTTTTTTGGTTGGGGTATGTCCTAACACAGCAGGCCCATTATAGTTGGACGGAAGTATAGCCTGAATAAGTGCAAGATGAAGCAGGACGGACGCTATTTATGCCGCAGACGCAGACGCAGAGATGAGCAGTAAAAAAACCAACAACGGGTATTGGAAGAGCGCACGGTGGGGTCGAACAGACGGTCATTTGTACGCGAAAGCGTGCCACTGACGAAAAAATGACTAAATCCCCGTAATGCATACCAATGCATCCGAGACATGTCGCAACAAACATGTGGACTATCTGTCGGACACAGCGCAATCAATCGCTCGTGCTCAGAGATGCGATGCGATGCGATTGAGCAGATGGGAGACTTTTGATTATTTCAAAGCACTCTGAGGCACACTTTCGGTTCAGATTACGATGGTGCTGTCAGTGGAGGATGTGAGATGTTGGAGCTGAGTGGCCGGCGTCACCGTATGAGCGGGACGTATCATTGAGAGGGGAGGCAGATCGTTGTGTCATTTCCTCGAGTGTTTTACACCCCGATGAGGAGATTCGAGAAAGTATCGAGTGTGGAGACATGGAACAACACCGTGACGACGAATGTAAGTGTACGAGTGGTTGAAGACGGCACATGGCATCTTATCGTCATGCCTGAGTGTAGGCAACCGCATGCCAAACAGGCGTGAGACGCTAATCTAGAGCAGAGGAAAGTGATACGAGAGGAAGGGTATGTCCATCGCAGGAGGATGTTCAACGGGGTATCACTGCGATGCGGAGTGTACGAGTCGTTGTTAAAGGAGGTACATGGAACCCTGTCGAGCCATGCATGGATACAGACTGCCAGTGTATCCATAACGTCGGCAGAGATCGATCGAGAGTTGAAGAAAAAGGGGGCCGGAAGAAGCCAGTAAACTCGAGAGGAGGTATGGTCGGATAAAGCACGGCAAACGATGCACGAGGCAGAGACAAGAACCAACGCCGAAGTAACAGCGGCGATTGTGACGGTTGTACGAGGGAAGTACTCGCAGAATCCATTACTTCAGCCTGGTTACCCATGGCAATCGCATGGAATGATAATTGAAGGGGAATCTGAAGGAACAAGGATGAGAACAGCAACGGTGGTAAAAACGATGGCTATGCTATGTCGAGAGGATTACTCACTAAATAGCCACCAAGCCTCTCGGAGTACAAACAAGAACAGCCTCAATATCGAACAACCACGATTGACGGGTTCTCCAACATGAGAAAAAATCAAACATAGGAACAACACAGGAGTGACTGAAAAAACAAACACAGGTAGGGCGCAAGAAAGATGGCGATGATGACGTTTCATGCAAGCAAGTACAAACAACGACGGGTGAGAAAGACTGACGATGATCCTCTTGTTTTCCCGTCTGTCAGCCAGGAGCTGTGCTTGGATTACAAGCGATTCAAATACAACGCTATCTCTTATTATCATTTCTGTTTCTAGGTGTTCACTCGTTTTGCGTGCTCTTTTCTCTCATCCATCTCTCAACTCTCCGACGATCTCAGCAATCTAATCGTATATAGATGTACACACCGCCAAACGACAACATGTATATGCCGCCTCACGGTGCGAGCAACGGCGGCGAGCCGGGGTTCTTCGATGCATTTCCTGGGGCCCGTGGAGGAGGAGGGGCGGGAGGGGGAATCCATATCCAAGGTACGTATAAATAGCTGATACTCGTGTTGAGTGTTTTACTGACCATACTCTTTCCTCTTCTCCTTCCCCCTCCCACGGTTCTCTTTATCAAATTCATCTATCTATCCCTGCTCGTACCTTCACTCCAGCTCATCGCACCGGGCACCCCCAGGGCCAGGACACACACCTACCCAACCCACCCTGTGCAACTCAGCCCATGGACACCCTCACAGCGCTCCCGCAGCTACAGCCGGATGGCCATACGGCGGGTACACCCCCGTCGGCCCCCCCCATGTGGGGTCCTCCACAAACGGCAGGTCCACACCCCGCAAGCCCGTGGGGTCCTCCGCCAGCGCTTGCCATGGGGAGGGGGGGAGGCGCCAGTCCGTACCATCCCTATGCACAGTGGGCCCCGGGTGGCTACACCGCGAACGGGGCAACTGCATCCGCATTCCCGGGCGCGGGTCCATCCCACCAGTACCAACACCAACAGTACCAACACCAACAGTACCAACACCAACACCAACAGCCACAGCAACCACACACACCATACGCAGCGCCCGGGACGCCGTTTGAGTCATCCGTCGGACAGCCGATCACAGGGGGTGGTTTGGGCGAGGTGGTGCTGGCGGAGGCGGTGCCGCTGAAGGGGGTGGTGGGGTATGGGGCGAGAAAACAGACACGGGCTGGGAGACGCCAGGCTGGGAAGGCGCAGGATGGGACTGGCACGCCGACGAGAAACGCGCGCGTCACCGTGAAAAGGAAAAAGAAAAAGAGGAGAAACGCAGGAGCGGAGAGGATTGGGATGACTGGGACATGCTCGGGTGGACCCTGGACCACAGTTCCCCGACGTCGGCGATGAAAGGGCGCATTCGCAGGTTCCCCAGCAGGTCAGAAGAAATTCCTCTTTGCACCGCTCGTCTTCGTGGGGCGCGCATAATGCGCATAATTCTCCGTGGACGACGTCCAACGCGCATGTCACGCCCGAATACGCGCAAGGCGACCTATACGACGAGAACAACCTCGCAAAAAGGCCGAGAGATTGGCGGCCGGATTATAACCCGCGCCAGGGCTGTTACCCTCTGTGATGGGTGCGATGGGTGGGTTGGCGAGGAGAGTGTCGAGTGTTAAAGGTGTGCTATGTTTTTCGTCTGTCCTCTTTTCTTTCTGCCCTTTCCCCTTCTATTCATCCCCTCCTCCCATACCTCGTATACACGAAACGCTCGCTCACCCGCCCCTTCCCACCCACAGAATACCACGACCCCGTCCGGCGCCAAATACACCCGCTCTTCGACCTCTCTACCCTCTCCCCGCGCTCGCCCTCTCCTTACGCGTCCCCCTCCTCGTCCTCCCTCTCCCCGCCGCACCTTACATTCTTCCGCCTCGCGCGGCCGCACAACCCCATCGACCTCCTGCAGCTCGCGACGCACCCGCCGACGCCCTTCATGCGCCTCGTGCACCCCAAGCTGCCGTGGTACATCGATGTCGTGGAGAGCCGCCCGAATGGCGTGCTCGTCGGCGATGTGCTGGAGCAGGTGGTGAGGCAGCTGCATGTCAGCGTGAGCGGGAGGCATTACTGGAACGACGTGCTGGGCACGGAGGAGCGGCGCGAGATCGCGCGGGCGTTTGAGGACAGGGTGCGCGCGTACGGCGAGGGGAGGGGCGCGCGCAGGAAGAGGCCGCGCGGTGGGAGACGGAGCGCAGTGTGTGGGGGACCGCGCCGAGCACGGGGCGGCGCGCAGCTGGGCAGGGACAGGGTGGAGGACGTGGTGCGGCGCGGGATCGTGCAGGTGGATTTTCTGGGGGCAAGTTCTGGCTGGAGGGCTTGTGCGCGGCCCGAAGGGCGTGTGGGAGATGCGGACTCGGGCTGCCGATTGATTGATGCTGGGTTGGGTTGAGTTGCGTTGAGTTCTTACACCCCGTCTTGTACGGTGCGCACACCATGTACATGCACACTGGCACGCCGTCGCCTTCGCCATGTTGCTCCTCAAGTTCCACCTGTTCGGCAATGCCAACACCAACGCGCAGCCCAATGCCCAGTGCGGCTAGACCATGCATTCCAATGCCCAGCGCGCCACGCCGCGAACCCACAACGTGCATGAACCCGCGGATAGGCCGGCCACTCTATGCTGCTGTACTATGCGCACGCCAGAATACATACATGCACACAAGGACGAGTCCATCCAGTCGTTCGCGACATAATCTGCCGATGAAGCTGGGCTGGGCTGGGCTGGGCTGGGCTGGCTGCTCTTACTCGCTCGCTCAGGAGAAACTATGACCCGGCCGACCCAACCCGTCTTCACATGCTATGTATAACATAAGATATATCAGTAAATCTGCGCATGATTCGGTATGCTGTCGTTGTCGTTGTCATCGCGTTGTCGTCCCTTTGAGGCTAGGGGGAAGAAGCTGTGGCGGACAGTAATGTTTGGACCAATTATAACATAAAATTATTGCTCAAATGCTCCTGAGAACAGGCGCCCGAAGCATCCTAGACTGGTGACCTTTGTATCGAAGGTTGTACTCATACAAGGACCTGTCACAGGTCTAGAAGCATCCTTGATGGTACTCGTCGACTACCGAGATTGACCGGATATGAAATGATTAGATCGTTCAATCGTCGTCGCGACGATGAAGTATTCGAATGCTCTGATTTCATCTGCCATCATTTGTATGTACGCGATGCGTCTAAATTTACAACGAAAGTCGTCTAGGTCGTCATGCAGTCGGTCCTGAGAGTTTGTCTCAGTAGCAGATTCATAAGCTGTCGAGACCTATTTCAGCGGAACCTATACCACTTATGTTAACGCGTCGATTTAAACAGGGAATGGGATGCCGGGCCAAGTGGTTGCAGTGAAGAATTTCAGCGTGCAGCGTTGATGGCATATTTGGGGGTTATCATCGTGTCTATAGGGTATATTTGTGTCATGATTATCGTAGTAATCGTTGTAGTAAATTTTATCCTCTATGTTCTGATGTCACTTTATATCTCTGATTCGCAGTATCCCCTATTCTATGTCAAATTATGTCCTTTCATTAACACTCGAGTAGAACGTCGAAGCCAGTGATGGCACAGAAGAAGAGACCTCCGAGCTAGATTTATATCTCTCACGAGCCTCCTCCCAATCCGAGTCTAGATTCTGCTCTTCCTCTCGTTGTTCGGAGTAAGTGCCTACAGTGGAATTGGAACTATACTGTAGTTTGTAAGCATAATCTTGCTACCAGAACTGTTGTACTCATCGCCTGTCTGTAGGTCAGCAAAACATGATTATAAGACAAATGATTGTAACTACGTACTGAAACAATGGGCAGCGATGCATTTGCGTAGTACCGCACATGAGCTAGCGGAGATCCCAGTAATGCAAAAAGACGGAGAGGCTACGGTGATGGCATTGACGACAAGTGCAAGTGAGTAAGCTGCGCCTGACTCAATAACCAATGTCAGAATATGGTAGAAGAGTCTTCTGAGATGATGCCTTGAACGAGCGGCGCAGTGTATTTTGTGTCCAATAAGAATTGTTGTTATAACTGTGGTGCCTAGTGACACGAACATAAGAGCACTTGAAATTTTATTGAATAGGTTGGCTTTTGCATCACTGGTTAGGTGATTGTTTAACCCTTCTATGGCTGTCACTGCAACGAACAGGCCTGCGATTAGATCCATTAATAGATATGTTCATCCATTTTATCCATGAGACTCACCAAATTCCGCAACGACAAGTATCAGTGGGACTAAAATTGCTGGGAAAGATTGTCCCCAAACGTGGTAGCATCTCCATATCTGTCGAGATGCTGATGAGGACGATATAATAAAAAAGGATATCCACCAACCAGTAGGCCATCGGATACGATTAACAAGGAATAATACAGAAAGCCAGCAAGTGTCCATATCTGTGGAAGGTCTCCTTCCACTGTGGAAAGAAAAATAGAGTCTCGTGTGGCTCCTTTAATCACGATATTCAAGTCAAGAAAGTACCATTGCATGAGGAAATACATGAAGCAAAGCATGTACAGCACTGAAATGGCTGACACCACAATGTGACGTTTGAAATGGAAACATCTTGATACTATAGGGCATTGTTGATTTTTTTCTGATTAGAAGGGAAGAGCCTACGGTAAAAGTACATGGTTTCTCCGTACACCATAGTGTAGATGCCTGGCATATGTAAGTTTGGCGACATTGACCAATGTGGAAACGTACCCATCAGGAAATTGAAGAGCATTGAGGCGTTGAGGCAGCCGCTAATCACACCTTCCTGGGCACTGAGTGGAATTGCAATGTTCGGTGTTGACATGGGAAATATGGTAGACTGGGGTGATACACTCACCACATACTTTCTTATATACATCGGTCGACTATCGTATTCATAGCTCAACCTGGTATCAGTACCATATGGCAGATCATGAATGGAATCATTCAGCGACTTCTATGATTCGACTTTCTTAGTTCATGAAACTAATATACGTCTTTGTGTTTCAATACAGGTCTTGCTGGGTAGATAAGCCACGGCTGATGAGCAACTGACACGATATCTAACTTACACCTTGTTCTTGTGCCGAATAGACCAAGGGAGAAAATAGCATCTTCGAGTTCATTTGACATCATTCAGCGATTGCATTGCCAAAAATTTCTCCTCCGACATATATAAATATACGAGCGGCTTGATCCCTGAGATCTTGAGTGAGATAGATCTTGTTCTGAAGACAGTGCAATTTGAAGAGCCATCTCGTACCATGCGATCCGGTAGAAGCCGGTAGAACTTATTTTCGTGAGTTCAAACTTCAACTAGAGAGAGGAAGACGTCTAGTGAGAACCTGGAGTGACGATGTTGTTGCGATAAAGGGTACTTTCGAATGCTGAGCGCGCAGTCATGACGCGGATCGGGCAGGCCGCTCGTGCCGCTGAGCATTGGAAGCAAAGCTGACGTCATGTGACTATGTGTTGGCCGGTCCGAAGAATGGCCGCCACACAGATTGCTGCACATCACCGCCGTACTTCATGCCGCACTTTTGAATTTCCAATCTTGATGCAAACTAGTGCAAACTCCGCTTGAATGTAACCATGGCGGGCCAATCGATTTGCAATCGATCGTGTCTTTCCCAGCTATCACCAGGATCGAAACTCCGTTCCCCCATCCTGACACATTCAGCATTGACATACCCTCCCCAAATCAACTGTTACAACCGCCTGCGATTACCTGAAAGCTCAGGAAATGATCAATGCACCACCGAAAGCACCAGTCGTGAACGGATCGCGATTCAATGGCCAGGAGAGGATGAAAAGAGTCGCCGTAGTAGAATCCATTATGGTGAGTCCCAACGGTGCCCATCCACCGTCTGTGTTCTTCAAATCAACATTTCATTTGCAAAGGTCTGAATAGGCGCGATCATCTCTTCGGCGATCCTCCCATCCACGATGATACAGATTCATTTCTGACGCATTGCATCATTAACGCGCTTCTCATACTGCCCTGACGTCTCTGGAAGCATTTTGTTCCCATCCATACAGGCAAATCTGTTAACTTTTACTTTATAACGGAGAGGCGGGATGGTGCACATTGAATCCACCATCGAGTTGAGGCGAAAAATGCGTCTCGATACTACTCTGTTAGCCAGAAGATTTATTCTCTTTGTGGCTTTTAATATGGTTGGATATAGATACATGGTTCCTCTCGCCTCTCTAGTACAGTAGGAGCAATCAGGTTATGACATCTGCTACGTTCTTGTCCTCCCACCAGGGTTCTCGCTGCTGAGGGAATGGGAACTTCAGGCTCCCTATAACCTCCTTATCATCGCAACGTTCCTCGCCCCCGCATCGTTCACGCGTTTCTGATAAATCGCGTCCGCGCCAACTCTGCGCTCTCTCGGACTCTCACCCAGAGGAAAACGAATGCAATCTGGTCCCCAATAGACAGGCGAGAGCAACTATGTGTTTCAAAAATGACCCACATCGATCTACCGAGAAAGCCGACGGGATGCTTCTGGACCGTCTCGGAGCCACATTGATCCTCTGGATCTCTCTGTGGTTCCAGTCCTTATCCAAGTGCCCTGCTGTTGGATGTTGATTATGCGGGTTTTCTCACGGTTCCAATGAATATTTTCACCTCATGTCGAGAGAGAGAGAGACCGGGCTGTCGTTGCAATAGTCAAGTGCTTTGTCGGAGTTCACACACAAGGGAATTGGACTGATTACCCTAGAATATCCATCATCTACTCCATCAGCGCCGAAGTTCGAAACAGGTTTTCTTTAATTCATTACTGTTACACATTACTATGTCACAGAAAGCAGGTAGCAGAGTCAGCATGGTGGCGGGGACGGGCGCGGATATACGGTGCCAACAATTGAAATTTGAACCCACCCGTTCAAACGTTTGAATTCCGCTTGAATGTAATTCATACATCGTATCCAAGCTAATCGATCGATGGTATCTTTTCAGCTCTCGCGATGATCAACGCTGCATTCCCCTTTCCAGGCGCGCTCGACTTTCTCTAAATTCCACACTTCCAAGTTACAACTATCTGTGATCATCTTAACGGTCATGGAGCGGTCTGTGCACTTCCGAAAGCACCGTAATGAAGGGATCACGATTGGCTAGGAGACGCGGGAAAGAGCCATCCGGGTAGGATCGCTCTCGTGACAGCCCTGCTCATCATCTTATTTCCTCTTTCAACTTATATCTCATTCAATTAATGATGTTCAGGAGGGCCAACGTCTGTCTGTAAAGTTGCCACGCTCTCTTCGAGAATCCGTCCTGTCCTAGGCAGGTTTAAAATAGATAATCACACAGGTCTCGGAGAAATGATCATTTCTTCTCATCTCGCCTAGACTTCGGAATCGGCTCAAGAGCTATATTGATCACAGTGATCTCTCTGTCGTTATGATCGCCGTCGGCTTTTGATCACCGTACTGTGTTTCAATACGATGTTGTAGGTTTTTTTGTTCGCCTCATTCCTGTCTACTCTAGAGACACCAGGCTATCGTTACATCACACGTTGACGGAGTTTATACAGCGCAAGTGTCTTGCGCACCAGCGAACATTCCACCTTCTTATCCGAGTTATTACACCACAAGAAAGCATCCCTTTTAAAACTTGAACCCTGTCTACTAAGGCGCAATATTCAAACGTACATACATCATTTCCGGCCACGATTAATTCATGGTGATTGTTCGTCCAGATCGGATGCTTGGCTAGAATTTCATATCGTCGATATAACCTTGCGCCTCTGCGGAGGTCGTAATAGCTTACTGGAAACGCCCTCTGTCGACCCTACTGGAGGGATTCTCTGACGGCTATATAAGCTCATTCTCAACTACTTCCCGTGCCCCTGAACTCAAGCCATGACAGACTCGAAAAACACCAAAATGACTGGCCAGACCTAAATTGTCACAACGTACTGTCAATTCTGATATTTATCCGAGGTGAACCTTGCCTCAGATGGCGGGTCATCATGTACTGAAAGTTGACAGCTGCGTCTCGGGAGGAGTGATCCGTGACAGATCATTGCATCAAGACCCGGTAGTCGGTATGTTTCAAGGCAACGGTTCGGCGGTCACTGCTGGTGCCGACCAGTGTAAGTAAAACTTACAGTGAATTAAATGCAGAACTTATGTAAGAATTGCTGTAAGTATGACATACAGCACTTCTATTTGAAAATAATACAGATAACAAACAGATATTCTGTTCGGTGGCTGTAAGTTAAACAAACAGTATTTCTGTTTCTAAGCTGTAAGTCAATAATACACCCGAATAAAGAGAATTTCTATTCTTTGTCTATTTGTGAAATATACAGAATAGCTGTATGTAATTGCTGTATGTAAAACATACAGATATTGTGTATGTAATTGCTATGTTATACAAACACAAGTTCTGTAAAGAAAACTTACAGTCAAAGTACAGAATTTATGTATATAATTGCTGTGTATAAAACTTACACAGAAATATACAGTATTCGACTCGCTCAGGTATATTTCGGTGTAAGTTTTACATACAGCAATTATATACATAAATTCTGTACTTTGACTATAAGTTTTCTTTACAGAACTTGTGTTTGTATAACATACAGCAATTACATACACAATATCTGTATGTTTTACATACAGCAATTACATACAGCTATTCTGTATATTTCACAAATAGACAAAGAATAGAAATTCTTATTCGGGTGTATTATTGACTTACAGCTTAGAAACAGAAATACTGTTTGTTTAACTTACAGCCACCGAACAGAATATCTGTTTGTTATCTGTATTATTTTCAAACAGAAGTGCTGTATGTCATGCTTACAGCAATTCTTACATAAGTTCTGTATTTAATTCGCTGTAAGTTTACTTACACTGGTCGGCGCCAGCAGTGGGTGACGCATTATGCTCCATGGGCTGTGGACTCTTGTTGTCTTGCTCGCATAGAGTAGCAGAATCGTCTGTTCCTCATCGGCATATCTATCACAAACGCCTCGTTCGTAAACAGCGAGCTCGCCACCCCACTCGCATTCAGCAGCGCCGTCAGTACCACCTTCAGCGGACCCACAAAACACCCCTCACTACATGCACCTACTCCTGCTTCACTAGAAAGGGTTCTGACTATGGTACTTGAAGAATGAGATGGCAATGGCTGAGCAGGAATATCTTTACTTTCCACCTAAGCTTGCTCGGCCATAGTACGCCATCGGTGATGCCATATCTGTCATTCATAAACCTTAATTTTTCATTGGCACTGGTGTATTGTGTGGATATTTATGATTAATCAAAACAAAACCGTCCACTAAATAAGATCAAGATATATATGCGTGTTATAAAGACGGTTTGGTCGGCAATGGCGGTGAAAAGGTCTAGGATTTGATAAGTATTATAGCACCGACAGCCGTAAACGAAATCTAAATGATTGGAGCGCTCATAATGCGATCAACCTCGTAATTCCCTTTGTCGCCATCATCGGCATACATTCCGTGCACTTTCAATACCATCCGACTGCATAGCGTGGATGACATTGCAGTTGAAAATCCCACGGGAGCATTAAAACTCTCCTGTACAACACGTTAAAATTGATCACACGAAGAGCTGTTGAATTCGCTTACCAGGTCCACAATCCAGATAACCATACAGATAAGGTAAGTAGCCCCGGTACTGAATGTGCCAGTGAATTAGTATATGTCGCACTGGCTTAATAAATTGAAACACTTGCGCTATGAAATAAAGAATTGAATCTTGAACCAGGATATTAACAAGATTTACAGTAGTGGAATAATACGATCCCCGGAAACTGAAGTGCCGAAGTCCCCGCATGATTGCAAGTGTGCACAAGAAGCACTCAAATACGAATGTGGGGATCCAAAAGGCGTATATGTAGCGTGGAACGCTCAAGAAAGTGCAGAAATTTCCTCCAGGGATCGCAACTGCACGGACTAAATTAGCTAGGGAATAAAAAGTCTGTCTTAGATTCTTGTCGAATTGATATTAATCATAGGGGACTATAGCAATTACCCGTATTTTCTTGGTTGGAAGCTATCACCATCACGACCGTGGAAGCCGCGGTTGACAATATGTAGAGAGGTATCATGTATGCCAAGAATTTATGGCTCTTGTTGAAAAGTGCATACAGTCGTACCTGCAAAATGGCTACAGTCATATTTGGGTTAGTACGGCCTAAAACCAGTTATTTGAGGCACCTATTAACTTTCCTTGTGCAAGAAGGGGTCCCAGCACACCCGTCCAATCCTGCCAGTATGCAAAACGTAAACCTTAAACGACATGTTAATTGACATTGAAGACCCGAAGTGATACTACACTCACAGCTACGAATAAAATAGACCATAAATAATTAGCGTTCCTTATGGTGTCCCAACCTTCATGCAAATACACACAACTGAGAGAAAAAGGGTCAGGTATACCTACGTAGTGTTTGATTAATGCTGTACATACTTGGTTATCAATATTAGGAGACAGGAATGCTATATATACCAACATAAGCAAATACATGCGCTGAGGCATTTGCAGCTTACCATATGTATGATATCTAATGGAAGTTTGCTTGCAGTAGCGTATATGAGAAGCTGACAATATGACTTACGCGACTGCGCCAATAAAGTAATAACGATTCTGGCACCGGGCAGTCAGCTTCTTTTCAAAATGTCAAAAATATTAAACTAACCAGGAAAAACAACAGTTTCACAAAGCTGAAGCGCTTGTTCTTGATGGAGGCCAGCCGTACTCAGTGAAGGGTCCGTGACAAATAGAAGAAATACGCACCCACAGAAAGGCTATCTGGCTCGTGGGAAAATCCGAACGAGTGTCAGTATGGTGGATGTTAGCCACAATGAGTTGACTTGCCTCTTGGTCGAAGGTGATGACTATTATGCAGGCACATATTGACCGCGTGCCTTCGTAGATTTAAATTGTGCTGCTCACTATAATCATATAGAACGATGGAAGTTGACGATACTACAAAGCGGTGGGAACATGAGTAACATGGAAAGAGAGCAGGATCAGACACACATGTGGATTGCGATTGACGTACGTCTACAGAGTCTGATAAACTGTACAACTTGTATACCACGGATTAACTCATCCATTGGCTGAGGGGATAAAAGGGACGTTGTGTTCATTCAGGATTGTGGAAAATGTATCCAGAGTAACTAGGGTTGAAGGAATATGGGGATCCAATCGATTTCGGATACGTCTCTTATGGACCACAGAAATTAAGGGAACTCAAACTCCCCACAAGGCAATTGATCAATCACATTCGGAGCTACGTAGAGTCAGAGATAGCTTCTCACCACTACTTCTGATACGTTTTTCTGATGTTCTAAACCGAAAGATATACAGGATATATGGTGTTATTGACATCGATTCTATCATAAAAATCATCACAGACGAGCCTGGAAGTATTTCTTACCACGCAATTTGTATTATTAAATATGCTGAGGCGGAGAGAGCCTCTATGACACAAAAATCAGCACGAAACAAGCCTGCAGTGCTAAATCCCAACCTTTAGGGCTCAAATTGAAGTCAATAAGTGAATAGATAGGGAAGATTGTAGTACAAAGAGTCGAGGAATAAGGGCCTGTCTCTTATATACCACAGAAATAAAGGGCAGGCTTTATTTTTATACCTCTGACATTCCCCAGTAATAGCGACGCGATCTGTCAAAGTGTTGTCTTACAAAGTTGGGTCAAATATGTATGGCATCTAATAATTATCAGATGAACAAACGAGCCTTATAATTAATTACGAGAGAAATTCACTCCCATCAATACCCCGTCAATCATCTAATTTTAGACGGTAGACAATGAAACAGCATCAATCAGCAGCTATCAGAATTGTTGAGGAATAGAGCATTCCGAAAGCAGGATAAGCCACATCGGTAGAATCAGAGAAATCTCTTCACCACTGCTTCGGACACGTATTTTCCCATCTTCTAAGCTAGAACTCAGAATATATCGTGTCCCTGGTGTTGATATCATCATAAACATCATCACAGACGAGCCTGGACATATCTTTCACCACACAATTTGGATCAAATTCTAATTCGGTACGATGTATTGGACATACATATTAAGACAGAAAATTTCTATGACGCAATGCCTACGCCAGCAAGCCTGCAGTGCGGACTACCAACCATCAGGGCACAAAGAAAAGTCATTGGGTATATGCACAGGGAAGATCAGAGTACAACCGTCAATAGAAAATACTCAACATCCGATAATAAAATGATCAAAAACCTCGCATCATAGAGGTGATATCATTAAGTGACAGCTTGTAGTATTGGCTGCAAACGCTCAAAATACAGTGCAAGATCAAAATGTGCTACGCGTTGGATATTGATCATGTTCCAGTGATTAAACTCGCCATAGAGAAACTGGGTGTCGGCTTTGAAAACATCAAGGCCTACCTAGCTCAATGCAGTCTATACAAACTCCCCTCTTCGGATAAAGATTGAGAAAAAATCCTGTAAAATATTTGGAGAATCAAGGGGTGTGCGTGGCAAGCTTGCGTGCATTTCGAGTGTCACGCAGGTGCACGCAAACAAACTTGCATTACACCTGCGTGAATTTTAGCAGACTTGGATTGCATGAGCATGTAAGTACTTGTCCGATTCAGTCAATGTAATCCACGAAAGCCATCCCATCCACATCCCGAAACGCTGAAAGTGTGCAGAATTTTAAACGCGCGATCCTTGGACGAGAATAAAATGATATCAAAATACATATAGTCTCTTGGGTGGGCTTATTCGATGACTGTGTAGATGTGGGACAATGTCGTAGTCTGGCAAGGCTCAGATGCGCCGGAGAGTGTCAAATTTCACACCGTATTTTCACTACAGTGCGTGTTATGATGGAACTCGGGGACTTGGAGATTTTGGGAATGACTCTTAATTGATGATGTTGAGCTGAGGTCTGAGGTTTCGAATGTTCGAACGTTCAAACATTCATACGGGCACCGTACGGAATGTAAACGATAGTGCTTGTACAAAAGCGAGACGCAACATTCGTGCTCACCGTGCCCCTCATAGTCCCAAATTAACGCTGTCTTTTTATATTGGAAGGTTGAAGTAGGCGCTATGCACTTTGAATGCAGCGAGTGTGTTCAGCTTTTGGATAGAGTAAATATGGAGAAGGCAAGAAAGTACGAAAGCATGAAGTAAGGAGAGCTATCAATAATTAATGAGGGCATGCAAATACCCCATATGTTTGGCATACTATATCACCAGAGGTTCAGGTAACTGAGAAGATACTGCCTTCCGGTGAACTCTCGACAAGAGGTGGTGGTAGCTGGTGAGAGTGAAAAAAAAAACTGAAGTGGTTGTGCCAATGATCCTGCATGTAATCGAATTGGGATAACACGGATGCTCTCGATCTGACTGGTTTGGTCTCTCGCCAGCCGCCGTCTTCAACATCTTTAAGTTCTTAAGTTTGATAAGTGAACCGGTGATACCTTATAAGTCAATAACCCGTCGATATACGCTGTTCTGACGGCGTACGGCAAGAAGGATTGTTATGAAAGATGGTAATCGCCTCTAGCCCAGAGCACACTGGGAGATCGAATCATCTAGGCTCGATAATTCCAGCCTCACATTAGCCACACTTCAACGTATCATGGAATTTTACATATCCACTACAACTACGGGCTCTTAATGGTGGAGTCGGACGTGGAGGTTGCGAATAAAGGTGAGGATCAACAAAATCCGCATGGACAAAATTTGGTTAAACCATTACCTGCTCGATTACGGCACGATTGGTCTCATTGCTGATAGTCACATTCCACGTTGTAAACTCTCTGAGCTCAGTGAGATCCTTCTCCCACACGAGAGGACACTCGATGTTTGCTCTGACCAGCTGGGATTCTGTAATGGGTTGACGATTATATGGATATGACGCAGGACTGCGTGAATACCATACCTTGATATCGGCGTATCGCGTAGATTTTCAATCTCGGGGTGAACAGCGTTGATATCGCAGTACCATCACTGATTGACCATAAGCACGAAGGTGTTAAGATTGGAAACAGGGTATGAAGGAAATACAACGTACTCAACATTTTTCCAACATAGAACGGGCTCGGCCGTGGTCCCTGCGTCGCTGTATAAGCCCTGGGCTGTGGATTAGAACTTGATGCACAAAAAGTATACTGTGGCGTACGAGTGTGATATCAGTCGAATAGCCTGTGTGGTTGACACATTTAATGTACCCCTCAGTACCAGGCACAGCCTCGGTGAGGTATTTATCATTGTTCGGATTGGTCTTCATTATACACTTTTGCCCACTCTTGACATGACGGTAAATAGGATATTGAACGTGTCAGAGAGCATATATTACATACTTCACAAGGTTGGACACTGGGGATAGACTCATAGTCAACATGTTCGACCTATAAAATGTGATAGAATTTAGCCTATGCATTACAGATACCCCACATAAAGTACCTGTGGAATAACCCACGCAGTCCGGCCGGAATAGTCGACTGTGGCACAGCAGGTTCCGCTAGCTGTGAATGAAATGATTTCTGACAGAGAGGGATCAGTTGAACGGATCGTGGATATTAATCCCGAAACATGTACTCCAATAAACAGGGAACAAGTCAACGAATAACTCGCCAGGCCTCTTGGGAGTTTCAAACATGAGCAACAGGTCGATGTCCCCGCCTAGGTCTTTAGTCAGAAATTCAAGTGTCCTGGCTTTGCCCTGGACTATGTTAGGATCGACAAAGACATTAATATGCCTAACAAAATATGTGTCAGTCTAACTGCGGCAGATGACCGATATCAGGGCACAAACGATGGGCCAGTATAGGAAGAGTCAGACACAGCCATAGCTTTGATTGGGCAAATGTGGATACGAATCACACAGACGTTCGTCCTTTTAAAGGAATCGGTGACAGCTGGTGATCAAAGATAGATTCGGCAGAGATTGAAAGATTCGATTCCGCCTGTCAACAATGACATTATTACGTTATGTTCAGTCCAAGGCACGGAATGAGCGGTTTTGAATTTTAAGGACAGGGCGTCATCTCGACAGGGGCAATCTCAGAACGGAGTCCGTGCGCACCGCACGTGGCATTCACAACATGTCCCAACATCATCGTGGATTCTCAACTCGGCGATCTTCCAAAAGTAACTCAACTCCTGCAATTACCTTTTAACCTGACTCGCCATCCCTCGGATCCGCTCTAGGGGCGTCCGATTGAACTATAAGACCATCCATGCACTTTACAGTAGACAAGCAGACTCGTACCCAGATCCGATGATCATGACCACCACAGACTACCACAACGACCTTTGCTGCGTTAGTCCTAGATATCTTTGGACAACAGCCAGGTTTAAGCAGCCTGTGCACCCAGCTCACATTCATCTTCTCACTCCACCACACCTTGGACACCAACTTACAGTACAGAAGACTCAGATTACGGACATCCTCGTTAACGGACTGGAGAGGCACTCAGCGTCTTTCCCTTGGGTCGCAGGACAAGTCATCAACACAAGCGCCAACCCCGCATCTTCTCCCCTAAAATGGGTATATATGCCATCGTCCCTCTCAACTCGACCCCGGAACTCGTCGTCAAGGATCTCCGGAATGATACATCACTGACAATGGACGCCATGCGCAGCGCACACTTCCCATTCACACTACTCCCCAAGTCCCTGCTCTGCCCCCACACAACGCTGCTTCTCTCTATCTTCCCGCCGCAAATACCCCCAGTCCTCGTCCTGCAAGCGACGTTCGTGTAAAGCGGGATGTTGTTCACGTTCGTGGCGCAGCACAATGTGATGGATATGACATCCCTGGTGTTGGTGATTAAGCTGTTTGATAAGGCGTGCAAGGGAGAGGGGTTTGGCAAAGAGGACGTGAAGTAAGGGAATGTGGATAGAGAACACGCGATTCCGCAGTTGAATTCGGATGGAGTGGGGGTATACACCTGGTCCGGAGCTCGCTCTAGTGTGTTCACTGTCTACTAATCCCACCCATCCTCCTCCTTCACCACACAATTGCACCTGGGCGTATTTCTCGTTCTCCACCGCATCCGTCGCCGCACTCAAAAATTCGCCGTGTCCACCCTGCCATTCAGCACCGCGTTCATATCGACTGACGATGTGCTAACGCATCACGCGCGTCTGGATCCCTCGTCTATAAATTCCAGCTGGCTCGACTTACTCGGAATTCAGTCAACTAAACCGCCGCTTCGTGGGTCCTCCTGATACCTAGCCGGGGATGGCCCAAAATATCACTCGATATGCCCCTAGGCATCGTAGCTTCTGAGCTGTGTGCGGGACTGACGAGGACCGTTCCATCCGATTCTGATTCCTTTCCTAGCTCCAACCACAAATATCGACCACAGCTAGAGATCGCACATGCGACAAAGGCATTCACCACGCATCTCACAAAAATGCAGAACAAGAACATTGTGTCTGTGACATCCTTGTGGGGTATGATATTATGCTCAGCTCTTGGGTGAACCAGTGGTCACTTTACGAGCTCAACTTCGAGCTCGCTCTCTCCTCTCACTCTTCTCGCTCTTTCTCCACCACCATCAAACTGGAAGCCATCCGCCGACCACCGTTCACCCCTTGTAGAATCCCTTCTCTACTTGGAACCGCGCACACCAAATTGAAAGGTGCTCCTAGGTGGGTGTTTGAGGGAGGAGGCTTGAGAGGCTTTGAGGGGCGATTAAGAGTGGGTGAGGTGCGCGCGGTGGGTTGGCTGAGGGTGAGGATTAGGGTGAGGGTGAGGATTAGGGTGAGGGTGAGAAGGGGAGATTCAGTGGTGGTGAGGGTAGGGCGTACGTCCTTTGGGGAGACCTGAAGCCTGGTGGAGTGCGGGATGTACAAACAAAGCGATATGGATGTTAATGCGTCGTATGAGGCAGTGTGAGTGTGTATATATGGTTGTAGGCGCGTGTAGTTCGATGTCCTGTATTTCAAAACGTTATGGAGGGTGAAAACATTAACAGAAATAATAATAGAGGAGAGGAGAACATGTGATAATAGGATTCACAGGGGCTGATTGGGTGCTCGTACGAGCCGACGCTATAATTGCACGGTATCATATTCATTGAGTACTTATTTTGTGCAATCAGCGATCGATCTGTCGGAACTCTCAAGTTCCCGAGGGCCATGCTGAAAAGTTTAAAATCTGCTTCGATGTAGAGGCTGTCAGTATATAATTGAAGTGATTGTTGATTAACAGAGTTGAAGGGCCCTGGGAAGTGTATGGAGAAACGCCTATTGAATAATTGGTGAGAAGATTAGGTATACAGCGGCGGAAGTGTGACTGAAAATTTCAAGTAACGTTGAACACCGAACGTATTGAAAACACATTTGAGGAGCAGCTTAAAGTTCAGAAAAGTAGAGATGGCATTGAACATAGATCATAAATTGTCCAAAAAACGATCAGATACACTACATTTAACGACTTTCGCAGCGAGTGTCGACAGAGTTCGATGACTAGGCCTCAGTGATCTTGACTTCGCCGGTTCCTGGGTCAATAGACACAATCCACTCGGTGAACGAAGGGAGAGCAATGAGATTCTTCTCAAACAAGAGAGGAGATTCGACATCTCCCCTGAGCAATTCGGTGGCTACAGTTGATGCGTCAGCTGGGTACTGTGTGCATGAGGCCGCTTGTGTCATACCTTTGTAGCCGCTGACCGCATAGATCTGCAATTTAGGGGTGAGCTGAACAGACAGCGTGCTTTTGTTACTAGTTCATCATAAAGCGAAAGGTGATCAGTTGGGAAGTCAAGTCAAGGAAAGAAAAGAAAAGACACAGGAAAACGTACGCTATATTGTTCCATACGAGAGCAGGCTCGATTTTGGTACCGGCATCGTTAAAGTATCCCTGGAAAAACATGTCAGCCAGAATGAGAGCGATCAATGGATCATATGGAATCATACGATTCCCATGTTGGCCGGGCGCCCGGTATCATTGAGTGCTTGCATGACACCAGGAGTACCAACGACAGCAGGGGTGAAGTATTGTCCGTTCCCATTCGCATTGTTCTTCAGTGCGACTTTTGCCAGTCTTCGAGTTGATTCACGGTGAGCCATATATTAGGATATGCTTAGAGCGATTGAGCACTTACCTGGCAGCTCTGCGCGTTGGAGGCTGCGACACGGTTGCCGGCCTTGATCTGAGGGACAAAAATCCGGTGTCGGCAGTGTACTCAACATCGGCTGAGCTAATACCAGTGGCGCTGAAAGATAAGACCTCTGTCGGTACATCATGAATGAGACGAGCTGTGAATATAAACACTGTGAACACTCACTCCAGACAACAGGGAACAAGTCGACATATAATTTGCCGACTTTTGGAGGTCCGAACGTGAGCAAAGGTCGATCTCCTGGCCGAGGTTACTGGAGCTGAACTCAAGGGTCCTAGAGTTGCCAGCGGCGGCAGCGTCAACAAATTTGTTGAGCTCAAGACTGGTGAGTGCACACAGTACGCATTAGCGAAGGTCATTGGAGATTGTCATGTAAATTTACACACCTTTCGCTCAGCGAGGCTTCGATGGAAGGGGTATCAGCGACGGCGGTAGAAGCGACGGTAGTGTCCATGCTGAATGATTCGATATGAAAATGTGCTATTGAGATGGTGATAGTGACTCAGAGATTTGGCCATTTTATAGGCAGTCAGCACATCGCGGGCAGCAATTGCAAGTCCCATGTATAATTTTAGATGTCAAGATTGAGGCTGATCTAAAGTCGAGTCTCCCTCTGTCATTCCAGACGTGCTCCATGGACTCAATTGAAAACAGTCCAGGCAAATAAATTCTAGTATCTTCCATTTCATGCTCCACAAATCTAGTACAAAACGCCTGATACAAACACGCCAACATTCTCACTGGTGTCATCACGCTGTGCTTTAGAGATAACGAGACTGGTACTGTTGACGCTTTCACCCCGGAAAAAACATAGGAATCATCGATATCAACGAACACCGTATAGAAATACTTGGCATACACTAGCAATATCCTTGCCGAGGTACCAGAGCTTGTGTGATACGCCCACGCTGCTTTTAATAATCATCTCTTCTATGATCGGAATACAAATCCAACGGGGATTTTCGAACACCTGAGGCAAACAAAGTCTCGTACCTGTGGCAGTCGCAGTCGTCCTAACATGCAATATCGGCACGTGATGATAAGTATCAATATCATGTTTTCGGCCACGGACCTGGTCTCTCATGCTAAATTAAGGGTCAATTTTGTCTGTCATATCCAAATGCCTGACATAAACCAATTCTAATGATCTCATGGATTAAAAACGAAGAACTCCGAGTCAGCCGTATCGGAATTCTTGGAAAGCTACACCATGACCGACTCCGCGGGACAGAGATGGGTCTAAACTACTTCAAAATGGAGCGGCCATTGCAGTCGCCGCAGTTTATTCCGGCGATAACTGTGTGGATTTCGCATTTCATAGTTCAGGTTCGAATTCATTCCGTGTGTCATGGAATGATGTTGATGTTCTAAACATCAGATCTCGTCAAGGTGGGAGGAGTATATGTCATAGGTGCTTTATTTTACTATCGGAATGACCCTGTCCAATATCATATCCTTCAAACCTAACAAAAGAAGTTCCTTGTTAATTCAGCTTTCTCAGATGGCTCAATCTTCTCAGCTCCTTCATTACATAACAAAGTAATATGTTACTGGTGACAGTCGCAATGAAATTACTACCCAACTTGTCCTTGGTCGCCCCCTGTCATTCGTTCCTTTAAACTGCCAAATGACTGGTATGTTGACATACACACTGCAGTATCAAGTCATTTGAAGTAACGGTACACGAATCTACCCCTGTTCAATCATCCGCAAGTTCAACTCGAGATGTACTAATCCTTAAGACTTCTCGATCAACCGGTATAGAGATCCTTGGCAACCCACTCGAGGCCCGATTGAATAAATCAGATGTCTGCCAACACCATTATAGAAAGGCGTTGGATCATGTGATTTTGCGGGGAAGTAGATATGTCTATAGATGACAGCTACTCTACATTACAAGATCCTAAGTGGAGTATTTATTCGCCTCAGTAATGCTGACCCTCTATAAAATGAACGAGATGGTAAATGAAAATGAGATTTAAAATTTTCAACATGTCCGGCTGCGTTACCAATGATACCTCAGTGACTACGAAGTGAGCGCGATATGAACTCATGCCTGATGATCTTCCCATCCATTGCTGACGTATATAGCATTGATACCAGCCCTCCGATCAATCAATTTGTGGATGCTGCCTCTTTCATTAAATTCAGAAGTCTTGACTTTATGACCAATAATCTCGGCGACGACATTGACCTTGTGCTTTTGTTCGAACCTCCGACAGTCGGAAAATTATACGTTGACGTGTTCCCTGTCTGCTGGAGTAAGTATGTTTGAGTGAGTTATAGTATATATATGGGAAATCGGCTCATTTTATAATGTGTGGCAGGGGTTCTCTCATTCAGCGCTATTGGTATTGGCTTGGCCACCGTTGAGTACACTGGAGATTCTGGTTTTGTGATCCCGGAGGTGGAGTTGTCTGGGAGCCACATCGTCGCCTCTAATGCTCAACATTGCGAGGTAAGCAATCATCATGACTTGTTGGCACCACAACTTAATATCCTTTCAAACTCACCATGACTTACGCCAAGATTGGGCAAAAGTGCACACTCAAAACAAATGCAAATGGGAACGTAAACTACCTCACCCCTGCCATTGATAGTGCGAGTTCAAATGTCATGCAATGTCTCAATGGAACCGAGCGTCGGGCCAGAATTGGAGCCGTACGTCGGGCACACCTCGATTCGATTATCACAACCTTATATAGCTAACGACGCGTTATGCATGTGATGGCAGGGCTATTTTAACAGATCAGGTACCAAGATAGAACCCGTTGTCCTATGGGACGGTATCGCGTACGTTGTTCGTATTCTTTTCAATTACATGATTGCTGAGTATTTGCGTTTGTATCTTCAAATAATAGTAAAGGCAGTATGCTCTCTATTAAACCCTCCAGTGTGTTGAAGATATATGCGGTCAGTGGTTACCAAGGTACAATTTGAATTCAAAACAACCTCGTGCATGCCATTACCCACAACTAATGGATAATGCGTGACTCAATCTAGCCACCGAAGTGATTAGGAACATCATCGTCTCGCCTCCATTATTTGAAAAAATGTTCTTGCTCTCCGTTCGCATACCAACTGGAATGTTTTTATAGATCCTGGAAGTGGCCAAGTCCAGATTGTGGAAGCATCACTATTTCACTTGAACTCTTTCGACGCGTCAGTTCATCGACGTCATCGAACCTGCGCCTGACTGATCATCTTTTGGTTTTGACAATGCGTTCGTTGTTCAAAATGTCGTAGTTCACTGGGTCTATCTGGTATGATGGGCGAAATGGTGAAAAATTGCTACCATACAAATATCTTCGGAATGTCAAATTCTTGTGCTACCTGCGGAGTATCTGAGACTGTTTACCACCCAATAGTACTACCGTATATTAAAAATTACTGTCGAGATGCCCCCAAAGGAAGGGCTCGAATGATTACGATGGAATATAACTTAAAACGAGTTATTTTGCAATTTCTCCCAGGATTGAGGAAGGCAATGCATTACAGAACTAGCGCAGAACTTCTGCAAAAATTCCCGGGACTAAATATAATACCCCTCACGGACTATGCACTGTTCCTGACCACACGCAAGTTTGAATACTCCTGGCACTTTGATAAATCTTGTTTGTACTACTTAGTATAATGCAACCGCGAAAGATCCGAGTCAGTGAAGGTACTGAGAAGATTGAGCCATCTGAGAAAGCTGAATTAACAAGGAACTTCTTTTGTTAGGTTTGAAGGATATGATATTGGACAGGGTCATTCCGATAGTAAAATAAAGCACCTATGACATATACTCCTCCCACCTTGACGAGATCTGATGTTTAGAACATCAACATCATTCCATGACACACGGAATGAATTCGAACCTGAACTATGAAATGCGAAATCCACACAGTTATCGCCGGAATAAACTGCGGCGACTGCAATGGCCGCTCCATTTTGAAGTAGTTTAGACCCATCTCTGTCCCGCGGAGTCGGTCATGGTGTAGCTTTCCAAGAATTCCGATACGGCTGACTCGGAGTTCTTCGTTTTTAATCCATGAGATCATTAGAATTGGTTTATGTCAGGCATTTGGATATGACAGACAAAATTGACCCTTAATTTAGCATGAGAGACCAGGTCCGTGGCCGAAAACATGATATTGATACTTATCATCACGTGCCGATATTGCATGTTAGGACGACTGCGACTGCCACAGGTACGAGACTTTGTTTGCCTCAGGTGTTCGAAAATCCCCGTTGGATTTGTATTCCGATCATAGAAGAGATGATTATTAAAAGCAGCGTGGGCGTATCACACAAGCTCTGGTACCTCGGCAAGGATATTGCTAGTGTATGCCAAGTATTTCTATACGGTGTTCGTTGATATCGATGATTCCTATGTTTTTTCCGGGGTGAAAGCGTCAACAGTACCAGTCTCGTTATCTCTAAAGCACAGCGTGATGACACCAGTGAGAATGTTGGCGTGTTTGTATCAGGCGTTTTGTACTAGATTTGTGGAGCATGAAATGGAAGATACTAGAATTTATTTGCCTGGACTGTTTTCAATTGAGTCCATGGAGCACGTCTGGAATGACAGAGGGAGACTCGACTTTAGATCAGCCTCAATCTTGACATCTAAAATTATACATGGGACTTGCAATTGCTGCCCGCGATGTGCTGACTGCCTATAAAATGGCCAAATCTCTGAGTCACTATCACCATCTCAATAGCACATTTTCATATCGAATCATTCAGCATGGACACTACCGTCGCTTCTACCGCCGTCGCTGATACCCCTTCCATCGAAGCCTCGCTGAGCGAAAGGTGTGTAAATTTACATGACAATCTCCAATGACCTTCGCTAATGCGTACTGTGTGCACTCACCAGTCTTGAGCTCAACAAATTTGTTGACGCTGCCGCCGCTGGCAACTCTAGGACCCTTGAGTTCAGCTCCAGTAACCTCGGCCAGGAGATCGACCTTTGCTCACGTTCGGACCTCCAAAAGTCGGCAAATTATATGTCGACTTGTTCCCTGTTGTCTGGAGTGAGTGTTCACAGTGTTTATATTCACAGCTCGTCTCATTCATGATGTACCGACAGAGGTCTTATCTTTCAGCGCCACTGGTATTAGCTCAGCCGATGTTGAGTACACTGCCGACACCGGATTTTTGTCCCTCAGATCAAGGCCGGCAACCGTGTCGCAGCCTCCAACGCGCAGAGCTGCCAGGTAAGTGCTCAATCGCTCTAAGCATATCCTAATATATGGCTCACCGTGAATCAACTCGAAGACTGGGCAAAAAGTCGCACTGAAGAACAATGCGAATGGGAACGGACAATACTTCACCCCTGCTGTCGTTGGTACTCCTGGTGTCATGCAAGCACTCAATGATACCGGGCGCCCGGCCAACATGGGAATCGTATGATTCCATATGATCCATTGATCGCTCTCATTCTGGCTGACATGTTTTTCCAGGGATACTTTAACGATGCCGGTACCAAAATCGAGCCTGCTCTCGTATGGAACAATATAGCGTACGTTTTCCTGTGTCTTTTCTTTTCTTTCCTTGACTTGACTTCCCAACTGATCACCTTTCGCTTTATGATGAACTAGTAACAAAAGCACGCTGTCTGTTCAGCTCACCCCTAAATTGCAGATCTATGCGGTCAGCGGCTACAAAGGTATGACACAAGCGGCCTCATGCACACAGTACCCAGCTGACGCATCAACTGTAGCCACCGAATTGCTCAGGGAGATGTCGAATCTCCTCTCTTGTTTGAGAAGAATCTCATTGCTCTCCCTTCGTTCACCGAGTGGATTGTGTCTATTGACCCAGGAACCGGCGAAGTCAAGATCACTGAGGCCTAGTCATCGAACTCTGTCGACACTCGCTGCGAAAGTCGTTAAATGTAGTGTATCTGATCGTTTTTTGGACAATTTATGATCTATGTTCAATGCCATCTCTACTTTTCTGAACTTTAAGCTGCTCCTCAAATGTGTTTTCAATACGTTCGGTGTTCAACGTTACTTGAAATTTTCAGTCACACTTCGGCCGGTATATACCTAATCTTCTCACCGAGTTTTTAATGGGTGCGAAGGGAGTGGACTTTACATCAGTCTCAACCCTTGACGCCTAGAATATACATGGGACATGTACTATTGAAACTTAACTTATGCGACATTTCAGGCAGCTCATCTTCATTCTCGATGATTCTATAAAAATCTTTGATATCGTGGCCCTGTAAGTACATTCTAAGGAAAGGGAAGACCAATTAAGGAGTATATAATTGTGGACCTACTCCAACAAAATCTATTCAAGCCCAAAAGTACTTAGCTATGTTTTCAAAACTCAGCCCCACTAGATGTTCTGTAGTAGGTATAAAAGTTCGAAGCATAAGCGGCGTATCATCTCGACAGGGGTGATGGCGGAACGCAGTCCGTGCGCACTCCACGTGGCGTTTGCAACATGACATCATCGTGGCCTGCCGATCATTCAAAAAGTAACTCAACTCCTTCAATTCTAAAACCTGGCTCGCCTTCCTCCAAAGACGCCCCAGATGTGTCCGCCGGCACAATAATAACATCTATGGACTTTACAACAGACCAGAAAATTAGTACCCAGATGCGACGACCATGACGAATACTACAGTGACTACCACAACCAGAGTCATCTTCTGTCAAACGAAGACCCGGAGAGGACAGAGGACGAGCGAGAAGGGTGAACTTGGGTGAATTGACCAGAACTAAATTACGGTATGTGTGTGCTATGCGCGAGTTTATATACGAGCAGGTCACGCTGTGTTAGAGTAGATCGGGACAGCTACTCTAACATCTTCCCCCTCCTAACACGGGCATATACGCGATTGTCGTTATCCAGACAATCGTCATTGAAAGCCTCCGTGATGATGTATCGCCTACGATGGACTCCCTGCGCAGCGCCACTCTTACCAATCACACTAGTCCCCAGTGCTCAATTTGCTCTGACAAAACAATGCACTTCTTCCTCTCCCCGCCGACTACATCCCCGCAATTCGTGCAGCGAGCCACGTTCGTGCAAGTTGGTATATATTCACGTTATTTGCACAGCACAATGTGACAGATACGACATGTCAGGCGCTTGTGATTGAGCTTTTGATAAGGCGCGTAAGGGGAGGGGTTCAGCGAGTAGGAGGTGAGAGAGGGGAATACAGATAAGGAGCATAATATTGCGTAGTGGAATTCGAATGGGGCGCAGGAGTACACACCTGGTCCAGAGGTCGTTTCTGCAGCTTCTCTATCTACTCATCTTACCCTCCCCTCCTATTCCTTCACCGAATCACACACGGCCGTATATCTTCTTCCCCACCGCATGGCTTGCCGCACTCAAAGACCTCGTTGTGTTAAACATACCTTCCAGCAAGACGTGGATGTGGCTGCGCATCACGAGAGCCCGGCTCCCGCATCTTTTCCTGCCAGCTGGCTAGACCAACTCGGATTGCAGTCAACAAATCCAAATCACCAGAGCGAGCATAAGCAAGAGAAGAAGCCCCCTCTCGAGCGTTATTGACCCCACCACTTCGTGGGCCATTCAGACACATACCGAAGCGCGTCGACATGACTCTGTCATCATAGCTGCCGAGCTGCGTGCAGGACTGACGAGGACCGTTCTATCCGATTCAAATTCCAAATCGCAGTTAGAGATCGCACACACGGCATTGGGATTCGCCATGAGTGTTGCAACAATGCAGAACAAGAGCATTGTGTCAGTGACGTCCTCGCTGGCGATATTTGGTGCGTGTGCCACACAAATGTCTCTCTATGAACTCGATTTTGGGGCCACTCTCACTCATCTCTCTCCTCTCCTTCCTCTTCCACTATCACCACAAAACCGGAAGTTATCCATCGACCATTGTTCGCTTCAGGATAATCCTTTATCTACTTGTTAGCCCACACATCGAATAGGGAGGTGGCTCCGTGCAGGTGTTTGAGGGAGGAGGATTGAGAGAGTTTGAGGGGCGATAAAGGGTGGGCGAGTATATATATGGTTGTAGACACGTGTAGTTCGACGTCCTGTAAGTACCTTAATTCGGACGGGGACAAGCAAGTTCTCTTATTGTAGGAAACAAAGTAAAAGTCCATTTTCGGTACACTGTTCGGTCTCGTGGCCGCCACCAAAAACAAATAGCCTGGAAATTTAGGCAAGTAGGTGTGTGAAAAATCATCGGCGTTGTCTTGACAAGTACTCGGAGATAAAGCATTTAGAGAGGGTCGAGATTGGCTGGGTAAAATTGAGCTGAGTCAGGGGTGGGATGGGGCAAAGGACGAGAAGGTGTAAAGTAAACGAGGAATGCGAACAGAAAGAGAGAGGAGTGTATTTAATGGTGGGAATCACGGTGGCTGATTGGACGCTCATACGAGGACAAGCAATAATTCTGTGCGGTGTCATATTGATTGAGTACTTTGTCTTATGAAATCAGTAATCGATCTATCGGGACTCTCAAGATCCCGACGGCCATGCCGTAAAGTGTACAATCTGCTTCGAGGTAGCGGCTGTCAATATATAATTGGAGTGATTGCCGGATCAAGAGAGTTGGAGTGTCCAGGGAGTATATGGAGCTATGCATATTGAAACATCGGTGAGAAGATCGCATATATATAGTATATACCGGTGGAAGTGTGACTGAAGTTTGTAATTAACAGGAATAGATGTTGTTGAACTCGGAATGCACGGTATATGCATTTGCAGAGTAGCTTAAAGTCTTGGACTGGTGGAGACAGTATTTATCGTATTGGACACAGAACATAAGTTGTACAAAGAAAGATCAGATACACTACATTTAACGACTTTGGCAGCGAATGTCGAGAGAATTAGGTGACTACGCCTCCGTGATCTTGACTTCACCAGTTCCTGGGTCAATAGACACAGTCCACTCGGTGAACGAAGGGAGAGCGATGAGATTCTTCTCAAACAAAAGAGGGATTCGATATTGCCCCTGATCAATTCGGTGGCTACAATTCATGCGTCAGCTGAGTACTGGTGTGCACGAGGGTGGTTGTATGCTTGTATCACACCTTTATAGTCGCTGACCGCATAGATCTTCAATTTAGGGGTGAGTTGAACAGACAGTGTGCTGCTCTTACTGGTTGATCATAATAAAGCGAAGGTAATTAGTTGGGAAATCAAGTCAAGGAAAGAAAAGAAAGAGGAAAACGTACGCTATATTGTTCCATACGAGAGCAGGCTCGATTTTGGTACCGGCATCGTTAAAGAATCCCTGGAAAAATATGAATATGTCAGCCAGGACGAGAGAGATCAATAGACCAAATTGAATCATACGATTCCCATGTTGGCCGGGCGGGCGGTTCCATTGAGTGCTTGCATGACACCAGGAGTACCAGCGACAGCAGGGTGAAGTATTGTCCGTTACCATTCTCATTCGTCTTGAGTGTGACCTTTTGCCCAGTCTTCAATTTGATTAACGGTGAGCCATGTATTACGATATACTGTGAGCGAGTGAGCGCTTACCTGGCAGCTCTGCGCGTTGGAGGCCGCGACACGGTTACCGGCCCTGATCTGAGGGACAAAAATCCGGTGTCTGCAGTGTACTCAACATCGGCTAAGCTGATGCCAGTGGCGCTGAAAGATAAAACCTCTGCCGAGACATTATGAAATGAGACGAGTTGTGAATATAAACATTGCGAACACTCACTCCAGACAACAGGGAACAAGTCGACAAATAATTTGCCGACTTTTGGAGGTTCGAACATGAGCAAAGGTCGATCTCCTGGCCGAGGTTACTGGAGCTGAACTCAAGGGTCCTAGAGTTGCCACCGGCGGCAGCATCAACAAATTTGTTAAGGTCAAGCGAGCTGGTGGGTGTACACAGCACGTGTTAGCGAAGGTTATGGAGATTATCATGTAAATTTACACATTTCGCTAAGCGAGGCTTCGATAGCAAGGGTGTCAGCGACGGCGGTGGGAACGGCGGTAGTACTCATGTCGATTGGTTTGGATATGAAAATGTGCGACTGAGATAGTGACAATGGCTCAGACATTTTGACCATTTTATAGACGGTCAGCACATAGAGGGCAGCAGTTACAAATCCCATGTATAATTTTAGAACTCAAGATTGAGGCTGATCTAAAGTCGAGTCCCTTCTGTCATTTCAGACGTGCTCCACGGATTCAATTGAAAACGGTCCAGGCAAATAAATTCTCGTATCTTCCATGTCATGTTCCGCAAATCTAGTACAAAACACCTGATATAAACACGCCACCATTCTCACTGGTGTCATCACGCTGTGCTTTAGAGATAGCGAGACTGGTACTGCTGACACTTCCACCCCAGAAAAATACATAGGAATTGTCGATATCAATGATCACCGTATCAAAATGCTTGGCAATGTCCGAGCCGAGGCGCCAGAGCTTGTATAATATGCCCACGCATCTTTTAATAATCATCTCTTCTATGCTCGGAGTAGAAACTCAATGGGGATTTCAAACACCGGAGGCAAACAAAGTCTCGTACCTGGGACGAGAAAAGAATGTGGCAGTGGCAGTGGCGGTCGTGCTAGCAAACTCGGAACTGCAATATCCATACGTGATGATTGGTATTAATATCACGTTTTCGGCCATGACCCCCTAGGTCTCTCATGCCAAACTAAAGTTCAATTTTGTCTGTCATCCAAATGCCTGACATAAACCAATTCTAATGTTCTCAAGGATAAAAAAAACGAAGAACTCCGAGTCAGCCGTATCGAAATCCTTGGAGAGCTACACCATGACCGGCTCTACAGGACAAGGATGTAACAACACTAGAGTGGCCATTGCATGTATTCCTGCGATACCTGTGTGGATTTCGCGCTTTATAGTTCAGGTTCAAATTCATTCCATGTGTCATGGAATGACGTTGATGTGCTAAACATCAGATCTCGTAAAGGTACGAGGAGTATTGGATGCTCAAATATGTCAGTCGTCTACAAAACAACCTCCTGCATACCATGCCTTCCAGCTGATGGATAATACGTGACATAATCAAACATCATCGTATCACCTCCTTTATTTGAAAAGAATATTCTCGTTCTCGGTAGCTACCCGCAGTGAAATATTTCTATAGATCCGGGGAGCAGGCAAGTGCAGATTGTGGAAGCATAGCCATTTCCGTTGATTTCTTCCAACGACTCAGTTCTTCAACAATGCCGAACATTTCCCTGAATGTGATCATCTCATCATCTTGATAATGCAGACAGTGTTCAAAATTGCGCAGTTCTCAGGCTCCAATGATGTGGTACGGCGTATCAAAGACTGTGCGATCATGTGTTTTAATAGCCGTATATTGCAAAACTACTACTCAAATGCCGCCTAAAAGAAGTCATAATGTTGCACACTTGTGGCCACGATGCGGCTCATAGACGACTCCACGAAGTACCGGAATTATTAGAATAGAATATCACCTACAATGATGTATTTTGCAATTTTTCCCTGGATGGAGGAAGGTAATGCAGGGAAGAAGTTGAGCCGGACTGCTGCGGAGGTTTCTGGAACTGGATACAAAAACTCCGATCCAAACGGCGAAAGATCCGAATCAACGAAGACACTTAGAACATTGAGCCATCTGGTGGAGCTGAATTAACGAGGGTCTCTTTGTGTTAGGTTTGAAGGATATGATCCCGATAATGAAGTAAAGCACTTAGATACGATGATGTTACTGATTACATGGGCGGCTTGATTATGTCACGTATTATCCATCAGCTGGAAGGCATGGTATGCAGGAGGTTGTTTTGTAGACGACTGACATATTTGAGCATCCAATACTCCTCGTACCTTTACGAGATCTGATGTTTAGCACATCAACGTCATTCCATGACACATGGAATGAATTTGAACCTGAACTATAAAGCGCGAAATCCACACAGGTATCGCAGGAATACATGCAATGGCCACTCTAGTGTTGTTACATCCTTGTCCTGTAGAGCCGGTCATGGTGTAGCTCTCCAAGGATTTCGATACGGCTGACTCGGAGTTCTTCGTTTTTATCCTTGAGAACATTAGAATTGGTTTATGTCAGGCATTTGGATGACAGACAAAATTGAACTTTAGTTTGGCATGAGAGACCTAGGGGGTCATGGCCGAAAACGTGATATTAATACCAATCATCACGTATGGATATTGCAGTTCCGAGTTTGCTAGCACGACCGCCACTGCCACTGCCACATTCTTTTCTCGTCCCAGGTACGAGACTTTGTTTGCCTCCGGTGTTTGAAATCCCCATTGAGTTTCTACTCCGAGCATAGAAGAGATGATTATTAAAAGATGCGTGGGCATATTATACAAGCTCTGGCGCCTCGGCTCGGACATTGCCAAGCATTTTGATACGGTGATCATTGATATCGACAATTCCTATGTATTTTTCTGGGGTGGAAGTGTCAGCAGTACCAGTCTCGCTATCTCTAAAGCACAGCGTGATGACACCAGTGAGAATGGTGGCGTGTTTATATCAGGTGTTTTGTACTAGATTTGCGGAACATGACATGGAAGATACGAGAATTTATTTGCCTGGACCGTTTTCAATTGAATCCGTGGAGCACGTCTGAAATGACAGAAGGGACTCGACTTTAGATCAGCCTCAATCTTGAGTTCTAAAATTATACATGGGATTTGTAACTGCTGCCCTCTATGTGCTGACCGTCTATAAAATGGTCAAAATGTCTGAGCCATTGTCACTATCTCAGTCGCACATTTTCATATCCAAACCAATCGACATGAGTACTACCGCCGTTCCCACCGCCGTCGCTGACACCCTTGCTATCGAAGCCTCGCTTAGCGAAATGTGTAAATTTACATGATAATCTCCATAACCTTCGCTAACACGTGCTGTGTACACCCACCAGCTCGCTTGACCTTAACAAATTTGTTGATGCTGCCGCCGGTGGCAACTCTAGGACCCTTGAGTTCAGCTCCAGTAACCTCGGCCAGGAGATCGACCTTTGCTCATGTTCGAACCTCCAAAAGTCGGCAAATTATTTGTCGACTTGTTCCCTGTTGTCTGGAGTGAGTGTTCGCAATGTTTATATTCACAACTCGTCTCATTTCATAATGTCTCGGCAGAGGTTTTATCTTTCAGCGCCACTGGCATCAGCTTAGCCGATGTTGAGTACACTGCAGACACCGGATTTTTGTCCCTCAGATCAGGGCCGGTAACCGTGTCGCGGCCTCCAACGCGCAGAGCTGCCAGGTAAGCGCTCACTCGCTCACAGTATATCGTAATACATGGCTCACCGTTAATCAAATTGAAGACTGGGCAAAAGGTCACACTCAAGACGAATGAGAATGGTAACGGACAATACTTCACCCCTGCTGTCGCTGGTACTCCTGGTGTCATGCAAGCACTCAATGGAACCGCCCGCCCGGCCAACATGGGAATCGTATGATTCAATTTGGTCTATTGATCTCTCTCGTCCTGGCTGACATATTCATATTTTTCCAGGGATTCTTTAACGATGCCGGTACCAAAATCGAGCCTGCTCTCGTATGGAACAATATAGCGTACGTTTTCCTCTTTCTTTTCTTTCCTTGACTTGATTTCCCAACTAATTACCTTCGCTTTATTATGATCAACCAGTAAGAGCAGCACACTGTCTGTTCAACTCACCCCTAAATTGAAGATCTATGCGGTCAGCGACTATAAAGGTGTGATACAAGCATACAACCACCCTCGTGCACACCAGTACTCAGCTGACGCATGAATTGTAGCCACCGAATTGATCAGGGGCAATATCGAATCCCCTCTTTTGTTTGAGAAGAATCTCATCGCTCTCCCTTCGTTCACCGAGTGGACTGTGTCTATTGACCCAGGAACTGGTGAAGTCAAGATCACGGAGGCGTAGTCACCTAATTCTCTCGACATTCGCTGCCAAAGTCGTTAAATGTAGTGTATCTGATCTTTCTTTGTACAACTTATGTTCTGTGTCCAATACGATAAATACTGTCTCCACCAGTCCAAGACTTTAAGCTACTCTGCAAATGCATATACCGTGCATTCCGAGTTCAACAACATCTATTCCTGTTAATTACAAACTTCAGTCACACTTCCACCGGTATATACTATATATATGCGATCTTCTCACCGATGTTTCAATATGCATAGCTCCATATACTCCCTGGACACTCCAACTCTCTTGATCCGGCAATCACTCCAATTATATATTGACAGCCGCTACCTCGAAGCAGATTGTACACTTTACGGCATGGCCGTCGGGATCTTGAGAGTCCCGATAGATCGATTACTGATTTCATAAGACAAAGTACTCAATCAATATGACACCGCACAGAATTATTGCTTGTCCTCGTATGAGCGTCCAATCAGCCACCGTGATTCCCACCATTAAATACACTCCTCTCTCTTTCTGTTCGCATTCCTCGTTTACTTTACACCTTCTCGTCCTTTGCCCCATCCCACCCCTGACTCAGCTCAATTTTACCCAGCCAATCTCGACCCTCTCTAAATGCTTTATCTCCGAGTACTTGTCAAGACAACGCCGATGATTTTTCACACACCTACTTGCCTAAATTTCCAGGCTATTTGTTTTTGGTGGCGGCCACGAGACCGAACAGTGTACCGAAAATGGACTTTTACTTTGTTTCCTACAATAAGAGAACTTGCTTGTCCCCGTCCGAATTAAGGTACTTACAGGACGTCGAACTACACGTGTCTACAACCATATATACACTCACACACCACCTCGCCCACCCTTTATCGATTCTCAAACCCTCTCAAACCTCCTCCCTCAAACACGTTCACAGGGGCACCTCCTCATTCGATGTGTGGGCTAACAAGTAGATAAAGGATTATCCTGAAGCGATAGATGGTCGGTGGATAGCTTCATGTTTGGTGGTGATAGTAGAAGAGGAGGGAGATGAGGGAGAGAGCCCAAAGTCGAGTTTGTAGAGTGTTGGAATGTCAAGGTGCGCATAGACTGCGTACCGTCGGATAAAGGGCAGTATTACGAATCAGTACCAAGGAAATGTATAGCATGGTGCACGACGTATAGGTCGTGCACCATACGGTCTCTATTTCATCTATCTTTCTTATTTTATTTTCATATCCATTCTGGTATCGCGTAGCGTACAGACAGGACTCGACGTATCTCGTATAACAGACCGTTGTTTATTTTATTCCCTCCCTCAGTTGATCTGACAGATCTCTGAGGTGAGCCTACTATTTACTTACATTTCATTATACCTATACTCACAGTATCGTAGCCTTACGATTATCTGTTTCTTATAGGTACATTACAACAATATATTTAGTTGATCTGACAGATCTCTGAGCCTTACGATTATCTGTTTCTTATAGGTTATGGGCCCCGAACTCAGACCTTAAACCAAAGATTAACTCAACATATATTCCTCGAAGCTTTATATATCTACAATGTCTCTTACTACCAAGCTAGGCGACGATTTCCTTCGCATCCCAAAGCTAGACGCCGCCCGGTACCAACTGGGTCGTCTACCGTGACCGTTTCCTACTCTCCATAGACGCCCGCTGGCTAGGGGGAGCACTTGGATGGCACGGGAAGCCCCAATCAACCCGCATCCTACGCCATTAGATGGATCACCCCAGACCCTCACGGCAGAACAGAAAGCGGCGGTTGCGGAGTATGTGAAGGCCAACAAAATATGGAAGCAAGAGGAGGCGGTCGACGCCAGCAGCTCGCTAGCACGATCCCAGACACTTTGTTCCTCAAGACTCGACTTCTCCCCACCGTCGAGGCAATGTGGAACGCCCCTAGAGGATAATTTCCAGGTCAAATCCCGTATGGTTTCCGTCGATCTACGCCGCCCGACTTCAGGGAAGAACGTTGCGGCCGGAGAAAGGGGGACGTACGAGCGCATTTTTCCAAGCTCAGGTTAATGCGAGAAGAGCTTAGCTCTATGGGACACCCAGTAGACGATGCAGAGTTCTACGCTATCATTATGGGATCCCTCCCAACCTCCTACGACTCCTTTGTGTCAGTTATAGATGCAACGTTCCGCACCACTGTTTCTACACACCTTTCTTTATCCTTAGCTACCTCAACCTCCCACGTCGCACCCAGCCCATCTCCGGAGAATCTCATGACCACTGTCATTGAGGAATACGAACGCCGTTCTCTCAGATCAAAGAGCGGCAGAAAAGACACTGAAAATGTCGTTCTATTCCAATGACTCTTCAAAGGGCAATCGGTGTGGAGTGCTTCAACTGCCGCAAACCTGGTCACTACAAGTCAGAATGCTGGAACAAAGGTGGCGGCAAGGAAGGGCAACGCCCAAAAGCGTACCAAAGGGAACGGCAAGTCAAAAGGAAAGGGTAAAGACTCGAAAGATTCCAAAGCGAGCGACAAAGGAAAGGAGAAAGAGAAGGACGAGAAGTCATCAGACAAAGCCAATACCGCAAAGGATGACTTACCAGCTGAAGCGTGGGCTACCATGCTTGATGACACCCCGATGTCCCTCTCATCCTCGAATACCTTGACGACCAGCGTTATCTTCGAATTTGCTCAGCGGCACTCGCACTGAACGTGCACGCTTTGAAAGCCCAAGTCCTCAGACCGAACTTGACGACGACGGCACCAGCACGGACTCTAGTATGCCCGAGCTGTCAGATGTATCTGACTCGAAGATGAAGATACAGAGGAATTACCTCAACGCCGACGTCAATTTGACGAACGCACAACCAGCTTTTCGATGACAGTGATCTCGATAGCTAATGACGAGGAGATGCCAAACCTCCAGTCTGTGTCTGATTCAGAATCGGACGACGACGAGCCAGATGAGGCCACATTCGACTTCTCAGATGAAGAGTCAGACGTCGGATCCGATATCGGACAGCAACGAATTCATTCTGTTCGATTATACAGATGAAAATGACTATGAATGGGAAAGTCATGTCAGTGACAACAACGCCGCGTACAAGACCTCATACACTGTAGAGGAACTTACCACTCCTTCCGCCGATGCGCACATCGACCTCACGGCTCGGGTAACTCGCCATATGTCGGGTGCCAAGGATAGATTCAAAAATCTGATCCCAATTGAACCGAAGTCCATCGCCGCTGCTGACAACAGGTCATTCAGTGCCACAGCAAAAGGCGACATGATCATCTACATACCAAACGGCTCCTCTGGAGTTTCGGAAGTCCTTTGAAGGATGTGCTCTACGCACGACCATGAGCGTTACTCTCGTGTCAATCAGCCGCATCGTTGAGAGCGGCGCCTCAGTTCTCTTCTTTGGGAAGTCTTGTCAAATATATGATAAGAACGAAACTTGCATTGGGAACATACCAGTTCGCTGGAGGCCTATATCGTGTGTACACAAAGCAACCATCCGCCGAGTTCGCCGGCAAAACCAAGGTTCTTGTCTCCATCGACGAACTGCATCGCCGGCTTGGGCATGTCTCCCATGCACGAGCAAAATATCTCTGACAACGACCTAGTGCTCGGTGTAGAGCCTCGATCCCACAAGCAAACCATCTGTAT